>JAQQSB010002139.1:0-37391 GCA_029721515.1 Synanceia verrucosa
TAAATTCAACAGATTCAAGTATTTACAAAATTGAAGCAACCCATAACTAAGAGTTCATAATTACCAGCTCACCTGCCGTACCTGTGTCTCTGGCGATCACACATAACACTACAGAGGGGATGTGTGAAGAGACACTAATAACAGGTGTGAAATTTTATTTATTCTCACCCGACGACATCAGCAAATATTTTTGTAATGAAACCACAGAGGACAGTGTTTGTCACAGTTTCTAAATCTCAAGCAAGAGATCTGTAAAAAGTGTGAATGTAGAGACATTTGAACACATTGTGTCTTGTGTTATGGTTTACAAGCTGGGTTTGATCCACTAACACATGCTGTTTGATATGGCATTGTTCCAACATTTGGCTTTAATTTGATCATTTCCATTTCTTCTTGTATCTTGTGACAGCTCACCTACTGTAGTTTCTGGGCATCCCTTCTGTGTCAGTCACCCTCTGCATTTCCCTGTCTGACACACAAGTGAAAAGCCAACATGACACCAAGTCATTTATGCCCATGTCCATTTGTGAATAAGCACTTTCTTAGTACTCTCTGAAAACGAATTGAAAGTCAAATCTCTCTTGGTTGGACGAGAAATGGCTCGGGTCATTGCCCTCCCTGCAGCCAGGTTCTGCAAGTCAAGCGACCACAAGATGGCACTAAAGAACTGATTTAATGCTGGAATGATCCTACAATGAAACTATGGAGGCGAGAACAGTCTCTAAAAGAATAAATGAACACAGAAATGAATAAATACACAAACAAGGATTCACAAATGTATTTTGAAATTTCACAAATGTATTCTTGAATATTTATAAATGTATTTTTTGAAAATTGGCTAAATGTAATGCATGTGAAGATATTTGTTAATTTTCATAGAAAGACATTTGTGAACTGTTCACGTGCATTTACAACGTGCTTTTAATTTGTGAATCTCCTTGCATTTGTGTGTGGATTTTTGAGACTCATCTAGCGGTGACCAAAGATCCATAGGATATCTATAAGAAAGGCTAGATGGAGATGTAGCTCACCAGCTGGTCGTGGCCATCTCACCACAGTATACTATTCAGGCTGAGTCAGCTCTGTCCTGGACCGGCTCTGTTCTGGACTGCTCCCTGGACTCCATAGAGGAGGTGGGTGTGAGGAGGATGTCAATAAAACTCACCTCCATCATGGACAACCCCTCCAGGAGCCTCTGATGGACTGTGGAGGCTTTAAGCAGCTCCTTCAGCTGCAGACTCACACTTCCACTCCCTGCTGAGGAAGGAGCTGCTGCAGCTCATTCCTACCATCTGCAATGAAACTTTTGTTCCCATCAGCATCACTGTCTGATGTTAATACAACTGGACTCTTTACCATCACTGCCATGTTTTCAAATCTGTTCGCACTATCCTTCCTTTTGCACAAAATATTTTCCACTTCTGATTTATTTCCATCGTAAAAATACATTCTATTCATCTTATAAATTGTGTTTAACATTTTCATTTGGCAATTTAAAAATACTTTTCCTTACTTGTTATTTAGTACATATTTTAAATATGTAAATATTATTCTGTTATTGTTATTAGTAATACTTATTCTTTTAAGTCTTTGTTGTGGTTTGTTTTTATTACTGTATCATGTCTATGCTGCTGGTGGGTGAGTTCCCTCAATGGGGTATTAATCAAAAAAATCTATTAAGTATTCTATTGACTCCATACAGAGTCTGTAACCTGACAGTTTACAGATGGAATCCATGGTACAAAATAGACCTGTTTGTTCCATTTTGTACACTGTCAGAGTTGAAATTAAAGGTTTTGAGAAAACACTGATGCAGTACATGTATGTACAACGTACAAGTTCTGCTTCACAGGAACAGCAGGGCTATGTGGAGTTCATGTTATTGCAAAAGTGTTTTTTTTTTTGACCCAAACTTTTAGGAAATGTTTCACAATCATTGAAATGTTACTTTTTAATAACTGCTTTAGGTGGTGGTTGTCTGGCCTCTTACTTGCTTCTGCTTTGGAGTTATTTTTGTGTGAAAACATACATCCATTCAGTATATTTGTATATGTGTGTGTATATATATATCGTATATATATATATATATATATATATATATATATATATATATATATAATGTATGTATATATGTATATAAATATATATACATACACGTATATATATACAGTCAGCTGAAAAAATTATTAGACCACCCTTGTTTTCTTCAATTTCTTGTTAATTTTAATGCCTGGCTCAACCTAAAAGGTACATTTGTTTGGACAATTATCTGTGATAACAACAAAATAGCTCACTTGAGAGTTTAATTTAAGAACTAAGGATTATCTCATTTCCATGGTTTTCTTGATAATAACCAAAATTACTTAAATTCTTACATCCAATAAAGGCTGCTATGGCATTGTACCCAATAAAAACACTACTTTTAAGCATTCCATGTTTTCTTTTCTGTTTGCTTTAAACACATGATACACAATAAGAGTTAATACTTGATTGCATAAACCATTGTTTTTGATGACTGCGTAGCCATGCGTCTTGGCATGCTCTCCACCCGCTTTCTGACATTGATCTGCTGTCACAGCAGCCCATTCCTGTTAACTGGACAAATTCAAACAAATTTTCTTTGTTTTGGGCTTGGGGGTTTCTCCGATTTTGAGTTTGATGATTTTCCACAGGTTTTCAATTGGATTAAGATCAGGTGATTTCTGAGCAGGCCAAGGCATGGTGCGTAATGTTGTGGTTCTCCATCCAGGCTTTAAACTGACCTTGCCGTGGTGGCAAGGGGTATTGTTCTTGTTGGAAAATCCAGTCATTCGAGGCAGGGGAAAGAGTTTTCCAGCTGGGATGGAAGAAGACTGTTTTCAAGGGTAGTCCTGTACTTGACCTGGTCTATTCTGCCTTCTCACACAATTGCATTTGCCCTGTTCCACTCCAGACTGAAACAACCCCAGATCATGACTGATCCACCCCCATGTTTTACTGTAGGGGCAAGACAGTCTGGGTTGTGTAAGCTTCTCCAGGCTTCCTCCTAACCAGTAAGTTGGCTGGAGTGGGCATCAATTGCAAAATTGATTACCATCACTGGAAGAGAACCTTACCCAACTATCAACAGTCCAATACTTTTGTGGTCTCTTCGAGCAAAGTAGGTCCACCGGGACCTTCCTCTTGGCCTTTCAGCTTTGATGAAGGGCTTCTTGCGTGCTCTGTGTGACTTCAAACCAGCTTCCAACAAGTCTGGTTTGAACTGTCCTTGCCGAGCAAGTTACATTTCTCGACAGTGCCCACTTACTTTTAAGGTCCCTGGAGGTCTGACGATTTCGCATTCCTGGACACAGGAACGGATGAGTGCAACGGTCATCTCGTGGGGTAGAAAGAGCGCTTCCTCGCCACGGCTGTGTAGCAATTTGGTGAGTAGCATGTTCAGCTTGTTTTTTTTTTTTGTTGGAATGAACGGCTGTCTTGGAGATCTTCAGTTTTTTCGCTACCTGTCTCTCACTCATGCCAATTTCTAGCAGTGCCAAGATGGTTGCCTTTGCTGCTTCTCACATAATTCTTTTGTTTTGTAGGCATTATGTGAGAGAGCTGACAACTTCTGAGTTGTGCTACACGGCTTGAGATGTAAGCAGGAAACCACTCTTAGGCCTTTGCATGTGCAGTGCCGTTTGTGACATGAAATGGCCTCTTATATACCCTGGGAATCAATAATTGCTTAAGAATGTCAAATGGGACATAAAGTATTATGTGACCAGCTGCATTTTTGTTGTGTTCATTGTATTATACGTTTAGTGGTACCAGATATTAGAATGAACAAGAAATTGAAGAAAAACAAGGGTGGTCTAATAATTTTTTCCATGATTTTCCAATTTTTATGTGTATATCGTATATACACATACACGTGTATATATATATATATATATATATATATATATATATATATATATACGTTTTAAAATTAAGCAATCTATTGTTATTTAAATGATCATGCAGCATAGACATTCATGTTAGGAGAGGGGCGAGCTGCCTGTGGCAAGATGGCCGCTATGTGAGGACGTCAGTCTCCATTGGCTAACAGCGCATGCAGAGCCATCTAGTGTTTATATACATATCTATGGCTTCATAGCCTCAGGGCTTCACGCTTCTTCTTCTTTTTCTTTGTTAAATGAACTTTTTCAAACATTACAAAGATACAAATAAATCAGTGTGAAATAAAATTATTACAAATATTGTTACATTAGTCAACTTGGATGCTGCAGTTCTCACAGAAAAGGTTAAAGTTCAGAGTTGTTTGAAGTAATAATGAGCTTTATGAATATGATATTTGCCAATAAGGCACGCAAGCTTAAATATATTGTTGGTAGATTGAGGATCTGTATTGCACCTAAGAGCAAGACCATGTCTTCCATATTTAGGATTAATATGTTACATTTTGTAAAAATGAACAAGGCACAGACCTGAATCCAAAAGTCAAAGGAATAGGTACATTCATAGAACAGGTGTGATATTGTGATAGAAATATAGCAGAATGTGTCAGAAGTTGTTATGTCTGAACTCATGATGATGTTGCCAGAAGTTATCTTGTTTAGAGAACAGTGTGTGTGCAGTATGCCTTTTTCCTCACCATCAGGCCTGATAGACATGTGGATTCTGCTCACATTAAAACATACAGCATGTTCCTTTCTCACTATGACGGTATTGTTTGTCAGCAGGAACTCACGTGCACGCATGTATGTATCAGAAGTGCATAAATACTGTTTTTCCTGACATTCTGTATGGGCATTCACCACAACGCTCTGAGCTGTGTGTTTGAAATCTCATCTCTGTTCTGCAGACAGATAATGAAAGAGCAACTTTCTCTGGGCAACTGAATCAGTGAAGTTTATTCACGGGACTCTTGTGTAGTTAAAGAACCCTGTGGAAATTAAAACATCCTGACAGAATATTTCCACAACAATTTTGGTGTCAGAAGTGGGATCGCTCAGAGTCCGGTCCAGACCCCGGTCGTTGAGGGGCTGATTTTTTTAACCTGCTGACGAACCTGTTCTTGCCTCACAAAAATCCGAGGACGAGGACCCGGCACCCTGGGGCCTGTGGCTGACTTTGCATAACGATCTGCACAAGGACAACACCCCGTGAGATGTTGACATTCCATTTATAATCATCTCTTCCTGATTCTGAGGTCCAGTATTGTTGCTCTAAGAAAGAGGTAAATTGTGGGACTCACTCTTTAAATACAAATTGAATCACCTCTGTTTTAAAGTAATTGTAAAGAGTAGAATTGCGCCTGTCTAAAATAAGTGTTGAATCCCGAGTCTTAGATCTTGTATGACGGTCGTTGGACTGTCCTTGGTCTGGATATTCGAAGACAGTCAGAGACTGTATGGGGAAAATACCGAGTCTGGGACTCGTGAGACGGCAAAAATGAGATCAGGTTTTGAAGTCCTGTGAGATTTGTGCGTAAAAATGGTAAAAAGTGTGAGTTTTTGAGCCAGAGGCCTAAAAACAAGATCACTGTTTTCTGTCAGGGGACAGACCGAGTCAGGGACTCAGGATAAGGAAGCTATAGCAGTAAAGATAAGAGCTCTGAAAAAGTTAAAAGAAAAAAAAAGAAAAAAAGCAACCAGCTGGTCTTACTGTATGGAGGCCATGATGAGAAAATATGGGGAAGACAGTGTGCAGTATCTTCAATGTTGAGTGAACATTTAGCAGAAATCAGTTGTTACAAGTTAAAGGGAACTTAAGAAGGGTAAAGTAAAGCTGCTTTGAGAACAAAAATGAATCAAATGTAGTTTTCCTTTAAAGGTTAAAGGAGTATCACAACGTTACCCTCATCTACCCAGACATCACAGGTGCCTGAAAAGCTCAGAAAAGGTAAGCACAAACCTTTTCAATAGAATTGTGCATATTGATTATAACTAAAACTTGATGTCTGGTGTAGGTGATGTTTAGTCTAAAGTGAGTCAATAAATATTATATTAATGGTAAAAGAGAAATAAGAGAAATGAGAAAGGGAGGTTGACTAAAACTAATGGTATGAGAGAAGGGTTAACTGACACATTTTCCACATTTCCATTCACATAGCCATGAGCACAAGATAACACACTCCACACCTCGCAATCCTCCTCTTTGTCGTGATCAAACACTCTGTGCATTTTTCCCCTCCGCTCTAGTGAGAACGATAACCATCTGTTAATAGATTTGATGGCCCAACTTCAGGCCCAATTGCGAGCAAAACTAGATGCCAAAAACAGGAACCACAGGTCAGCATTTGCCACCACATATGCCTCTGATTGCTCAAACTTAAGGCCACTGGTATGCTATCAGTTGAGCCAAGAGAAAGAAAAAGTTTTAGCTTCTGTCTATATTAAATGAAATCAATCACTATTGCATTGTTATCATTTTCCACATGCCTGTGCAATGAAGAATCACTTGCTGCTGATACTTGGCAATGAAGACCAGCTTACACATAGTCGCTGACATACAGGATGCTACTGAACATGCAGTGAAGAACTGCTTACACCTGTGATTTAGCTCTCCAAAAGGGGGACCCCACACTGTCTCCCACCTGGTTGTGCTGTACCCTCAAAGGTGGTGGTCACTTGCAGTTTGGGGGGGTCTGCAAAGCTGGTTACAGCCTGATGGATGCTGCACAATGCAGGATTTACATTTCCTACTTCTGTTGATTGATATGAAGAAACCATGTCAAAAGGGGAAATGTTAAATTGAATATGATTCTATGATGGTAATGTTAAACATTTTTCTGACTTTATGTGCTCTACTTCAGTCTCAATCGCTGGCTGTTTGTTTTAATTAATTATAAATAAGCTGACCTTGATACTGTGATAACAAGCAAAAGCCTTTTTCTCTGTCTCCCACTTGAACCTGAGATTAGAGATGTGTTCTCATTCACATTCAGAGGTCAACAGTACAGATACACTCGATTATTCAGCACCATTCCATTCGGATGTTTCTGAAAAAGGGCTGCAGGAAAAAGGGGGGAGGAAGGCAGGTATTGATGCACTACAATTCAAATCAGACACTGTAGAAAACAAATAACCACCATGCACCACGACATGCTGAAGAAGCAAAAGCCATCACAAAAACAGAACACATAGTCATGTATCAGTCACTGACTGTACTGACAACACATAACATCACATTAAACTGAGAGCTGATTTACAGAATGAGCTTTTAATCATCCAGACACAAGAACTGTATTTACTGATGGTTGTTGTTTATGGCACCCACAAAATGGACTACAGACAGGCCAAACATGAAATGATGACTGTATGTGAGTGTGACCTCTGACAGACTACAGACTTCATCCTCAGCACAGAGAGCAGGACTGAAAACATTGACTGAAGCGCTTTAAAGCAGCTCAGGGACAGATTGTAGGCTCAATATATGCACACTGTAAGAAAAATACTCGATGAGTTACTCAATAAAAATGAGGTAAACAGACAAACAATATTGTTTATTAGATTTCACAAGGTTCGGGTATTGAGTAAATATTATGTAGTGCCTGACAAGCAGCACAACCGTACAACTGACTGGACAATGCCAACCCCTGATAGTGGGCAGAGGGACCCCTCAGTTTGCCTTAATAGTTTACCTTAAGAATCAGAATCAAGTTTTTATTGCCAAGTATGTCTACACATACAGGAATTTGACTCCGTTTTTTGCAAAGAAAATAGAAATAGATAAATAACATAACTTACATAACATAAATATAACATTACATAAACATAACAAATAAACATAACTTACATAACATAAATGTAACATAAACATAAACATAAACAAACATAACGTGAACATAAACATAACTTAAGTGTGACTATGGAGTGCAAGATGGCTTATATACAGAAAAATTATGTACAGTCGTTATATACAGCATATACAGTATGTCTACAGTATATACAGAATGTATCATGTATATATTTATTCTATAAAAAGAGTTATATAGGTGAGGTCAATGAGTGTTCATGGTTCAGGGATTGTTCCTGACACTCTGTGACTGGTGTTAAATGTTCATCAGAGTGACAGCCTGAGGAAAAAACTGTTCCTGTGTCTGGTTGTTTTGGCGCACAGAGCTCTGTAGCGCCTGCCTGAGGGAAGGAGGTGAAACAGGTTGTGTCCAGGGTGTGATGGATCTGCAGTGATGTTACCTGTCTGCTTCCTGACTCTGGACACATACAGGTCCTGAATGGAGGGCAGGCTGGCACCGATGATTCTCTCTGCAGTCCTGACTGTCCGTTGTAGTTTGTGTCTGTCCTGTTTGGTGGCTGATCCAAACCACACAGTGATGGATGTGCAGAGGACAGACTGGATGATGCAGTGTGTAAAACTGGATCAGCAGCTCCTGAGGCAGGTTGAACTACCTGAGTTGGCGCAGGACGTGCACATCCTCTGCTGTGCCTTTTTCCTGATGGTGTTGAAGGCCAGCTGTTCCACTTCCCATCTGTAATGCAGACTCATCTCCATCCCGGATGAGGCCGAAGTGACTGTTGTGTCGTCTGCTAACTTTAAGAGTTTCACATTTGGGTCTCCTGAGGTGCAGTCATTGGTGTAGAGGGAGAAGAGCAGTGGGGAGAGCACACACCTCTGGGGGCGCCAGTGCTGGTTGTCCGGGTGCTGGATGATGCTTCCTCAGCCTCACCTGCTGCATCCTGTCGTTCAGTAAGTCTGTGATCCACTGACAGGTGGAGGCTGGCACGGTGAGCTGGGAGAGTTTGGAGTGGAGAATGTCCGAATGATGGTGTTAAACGCAGTTTTGTGCCTCGTAGTCCCTGTGCAAGCTTCATCTCACAGGTATCCATGGATCCAGCTCTACCTGGTGGAGTAGTGGTTGCCAGCAGACCAGTCAGGCTTCATCTTCTGGTTCTGAGTGACGTGGTGGTGATGAGGTCATCCCGCGGAGGTTTCTCCTGTTTGGTGTGGTGGAGTGGAAGATGTGCTGCCCAGGCTTCTTCTGGTTGGCATGGTGGGAGAGGACGACATGCTTCTCATCCTTTGCTGATAGCTTGATGATGCTCTTCATCCCCTTGGACACTCTCATACAATTCTATATATACACACTGTATATTAGCTGTTGTTATATTGAGTTGGACATTTCCATACAATTTTGTATGTTAGTGTTAATGTGTTTTCATTGTTGTTATTCTGTACACATGGCATCTATTGCACGTCTGTCCATCCTGGAAGAGGGATTCCTCCTCTGTTGCTCTTCCTGAGGTTTCTCCCGTTTCTTTTTCCCTGTTAAAAAGTTTTTTTTGGGGAGTTTTTCCTTAGTCGATGCGAGGTCATTGTAAAGGACAGAGGGTGTCATATCCTGTACAGATTGTAAAGCCCAATGAGGCAAATTCATAATTTGTGATATTGGGCTATACAAATAAAGTTGACTTGACTTGACTTAACTGGAAGTCCACAAACAGGATCCTGGCATAAGTCCCTGGGGTGTCAAGGTGTTGCAGGATGTAGTGCCGTCCCATGTTCACTGCATCATCCACTGACCTGTTTGCCCGGGTAGGCCAAACTGCAGGGGGTCCAGCAGGGGGTCTGTGATGTCCTTCAGGTGGGCTAACACCAGTCTCTTGAAAGATTTCATGACCACAGACGCCAGGGCGACGGGCCTGTAGTCATTTAATCCAGTGATGGAGGGTTTCTTTGGGGATTGGTATGATGGTGGAGCGTTTGAAGCAGGAGGGGACTTCACACAGCTCCAGAGATCTGTTGAAGATCTGAGCGAAGATGGGTGTCAGCTGGTCAGCACAGACTTTCAGGCAGGATGGAGACACACCGCCTGGTCCTGGTGCCTTCCTGATCTTCTGTCTCTGAAAGAGCCGACACACGCCCTCCTCAGAAATCCTGAGTGCAAGTGAGGGGTCAGTGGGGAGGGTGGGGGTGGCAGGAGGTGTGAATGGTTGTGAGGTGTTGTTGGGGTGGGTGAGGGTGAGAAAGATGGCCTTTCAAACCTGCAGTAAAATCCATTCAGCTCCTCAGCTAGGTGATGGCTCCCTGCAGTGTGGGGATGGTCTCCTGCAGCTGGTGATGGTCTCCAGGCTCCTCCACACTGACGCTGGATCGCTTTGCTGAGAGATTGTTTTTCAGCTTCTCAGTGTAGCTCCTCTTAGCTACTCCTGATCTCCTTGGTCAGCGTGTTCCTGGCCTGGTTGTACAGGATCCTGTCCCCACTCCTGTAGGCCTCCTCCTTGGTCCGACGGAGCTGTCTGAGCTTTGGTGTAAACCAGGGTTTGTAGTTATTGTATGTGAGGAAGGTTTTGGTTGCCACGCACATCTCCTCACAGAAACTGATGTAGGATGTCACAGTGTCGGTTAGTTCATGCAGGTCAGTGGCTGCAGCATCAAAAACACTCCAATCAGTGCAGTCAAAGCAGGCCTGTAACTCCAGCTTTGCCTCAGTGGTCCATCTCCTCACAGTCTTTACCACAGGCTTGGCAGATTTTAGCTTCTGCCTGTAGGTCGGGATGAGATGAACTAAACAGTGGTCGGAGAGTCCCAATTCTGCCCGGGGAACAGAGCGATAGGCGTTCTTTAATGTTGTGTAGCAGTGGTCCAGGATGTTTGTGTCCCTGGTGGGACACTTGACGTGTTGTCTATAGTTTGGCAGTTCGTGGCTGAGGTTTGCTCTGTTGAAGTCCCCCAGAATGATGAGCAGGGAGTCTGGGTGTTGTTGCTCCACGTTCCGTATCTGGTCAGCCAGCTGCTGTACGGCCTCAGTAACACAGGCCTGGGGATGGATGTAGACTCCCACCAGAATGAACGAGGGAGAACTCCTCTGCGAAAGTAAAATGGCTTACAGTTAATAAAAAGTGTCTCTAAGTGAGAGCTGCACGACTTCTCCAGCACTGTGACATCCGTGCACCAACCTTCATTCACATAAAAGCAGATTCCGCCGCCTCGCTTTTTCCGGACAGCTCTGTGCGGTCCGCCCCGAGATCAGGTGGAAGCCCGGGAGATGGAGTGTCCGGGATGTGCTCGCCGAGCCAGGTCTCCGTGAGATCTGCAAAGTCTGTTTTTCGTGTTGAGAATCAGCAGCTCATCCATCTTGTTAGCCAGAGAGCGGACATTCGCCAGGTGAATCGACGGCAGCGCAGTCTCAGTCTGACGCAGCGCACCGGCACGCTTCCCATGGCGTCGCTCCGGCTGATCCCCATAGAGAGCTGCTGCTCCTCCGACCAAAATCTCCATAAAACTTTCTGGTTCAAGATAAATCCACAATAGCCTCTGGAAATAACCATGGCTGTATTATTGGTATGGGCACTGTCGGGCTGATCTGTAGCTGATCTATCTGGTGTTGTTTTGCTATTTCTTTCACTGTCCATCCAAAACTCTAGTCTACTACTCTTCTCCTTCTCCCAACAGGGTTTTAAAGTGTCCTGTGCAGGATGATCCTGACTGTGGCCCTGTAAATCCAACCCAATAATTAATTGCTAGTTGTTCCCTCCTTATTTCTAGCGGCTGTTCTCCCATTTCTACCAGTAATGCTGCTACAGGGGTTGTTTTAAATGCACCTGTGCATAACCTTAAACATTGATATTGTATTTGGTCTAGTTTTTTCAGAGTAGTGCTCACTCCTGACCCGTATACTATTGCCCCATAATCCAGAATAGCTCTGATTAATTCAATGTACAGAGACTTTAAGGCTTTTCTGTCTGCTCCCCACTCTCTTCCCACTAAGCATCTCATTACATTCACCAGCTTTTTACATTTGTCAATCATTTTTTGAATGTGCACTGCCCATGTGCTTTTCATCAAACCATATCCCTAATAATTTAAAGTGCTTAACCCTCTCCAGTTCCTGATTATACAATTTTAACTTAACCTCCTTCCCAATTCTTTTCCTTTGTAAAAATCATTGTTTTTGTTTTATCAACTGAAAATCTAAATCCCCAACTATCTGTCCATTTCTCTACTTTTAAAATAGCTTCTTGCATTTTTTGTACAATGAACCCCACATTCCGTCCCTCTTCCAGATTGCTCCATCATCCGCAAACAAAGAAAACCCCATCCCTGCTCCACTTCTGAAAATACTTCATTAATCATCACTGAAAATAATAATGTTTTTTCAATATCGAAAAAACCACTACCACACTCTCTTTATTAATCTGTGCTTTCCTTATTTCATGCTCTAGGCATAAAGTTGCATCCATAGTATTACGGCCCTTCCTGAAACCACTTTGATACTTTGCTATGTGCCCTTTCTCTCCAAAATATGTTAGTCTTTCATTTATCGCTTTTCTCCATTATTTTGCATATATTTGATGTTAGGGCAATAGGCCTATAATTCATTGGGTCTGTATGCCTTTCCCTGGTTTACTTATTGGTACGACCACAGCCTCTTTCCAGTTTGTTGGTAATCTCCCTTCCTCCCAGACTTTGTTATACAACTCAAGCAATACGCTTTGGCTGTTTCACTAAGATGATTTATCATTATATAACATACTTGATCCTTGCCTGGTGCTGATCGCTTTGTCTTCCTGAAGGCTCGATTCAATTCTGCTTTAGTAAATGGTGTATTAATTAGCTCCTCTGTTTCCCCCTCACAGTGCAACAATTCTTCATTCTCCTTATTGTCCTTTCCCTTCCCTTTTCCCTTCTTCACTAATATTTTCTGAACTATGTATTCTTCTAAATGTTTTAACCAACATTTCAGCTTTTTCCTTATCCCTTACCGCTGTTATGTTACCCTCTTTTAATACAGGGTATCCATACTCCTTTTAACTCCATTCATTCTTTTAATCATTCCCCATATGCTTGCTATTTCTGTCTCCCTCCCTACTGAGTTACAAACCTTTGCCAATACTCTTTCTTTGAATACTTTATGATTCTTCTTACCCTGGCTTGTGACCTTTGATATTCAATAAGACTCTGATAATTATGATTCTGTTTTAACACTTTAAACGCTTTATTTCTGGTTTTAATTGCTTCATCACACTCTTTCGGCCCACCATGGAACAACCTTCTTCCTTTGCCCACATCCTTTACCTTAATAGTTTTCCTTTGCAGCTTTCAAAATACCTTCACAAATATATTCATTTAACCTATCAACATCAACACTTGTATCAATTTTCTTAATTTCCCTATCACTAATATCCCTAAATTTGTCCCTAAATTTTGCCTAAATTTGATAGATTAAGATCTATCGCTGATTCTGTCCCTGTCCTAACATTAATTCTTGTCCCTCTCCCATCATTGAGACATACTAGATTTTTATTATCCATTACTTCTTCTATCACCATTCCATTGTTATCATTCCCTACTATCCCATAACGTGCTATGTGCATTAAAATCACTACACCATATAACTTTCCCTCTAAATAACCTTCCAGTTCATCCATAGCTTCTAACGACATCATGTTACATGGATTGTAGAAATTAACTAGTTTAATATTTCCCTCTTTTGCCCAGACTTCAGTTGCTATATATTCCATATTCCTTCCTTTTCCCACCACCCTATATTGTGTTCCTTGTTTCATAAACATTATGCACCCACCACCATTTCCCTCTCCTCTATCTCTACGGATACTATCATAACCTTTAATGGTAAATTCCAATCCTGGTTTCAGCCATGTTTCCTGAATGCACAAAAATGTCTGGTGCTTTCTTACAGTCTGTTGGGATGACCATTTGGCAGCTGGAAGAAACAATACAGATGAGGACAAGGCACAGGCAGTCATGGGCTGTACCCCCACCGGGGTGATTTATTTACAGACATCATTGCAAACCACAGCAGCACACCAGTCTCTGACTAAGAACTCAGACAAATATGAACTAGCGCATTTTATACTGGGTCCCTAGCCAAAGTAATTGGACTTAACCACTCATAGGGGTTCCACCTCTACCCTTACTTGGCTGCATAACAAATCGACTAATGCTACACTAATTATACTTTTACCATTAATTTAATTTACATTAAGTTTCTTTACTGCTTACTACTACAAGAGAAATCTCCCTATAAATCATGAATGCAGTACACCCCCCTTAACACAACTACCAACACTCCCTCCGTTATCCTCACACTTGGTCCCTCCCGGAACGTTTATTATGCTGTTTGTATCCCAGGGACTCTTTTCGGCCGGACACCCTGGAGCGGACAAAGGACAACACCAGTGAGTTGGTATGCTTTTGGTAGACTTATCAACATAACCCGTGGCACTTAAACACTCTATATTTTGCTCCTAAAGCACGGACGGAGATTATAAACTACACAGAACACTTCTGCACTATTGGACGGTCAATTATATTAATGTTTATGAACCAGCGTGTCTTAATCTTATTCTCCTCGCTTCCAGGCGGAGCTGCGCCACTCCTCCACCGCACCCGCCAGAGAGCATCGACACCCCCCCACTATCCACCCGTCCAATAAATACGACTTAAACAATCAATAAATACGGTAACATTCAATAAATAGTTCATACATGTAGTCCATATACAATGTGCAAATATGCAAGATGTAACTGCTCTGTGCAAGTCCTGCTAATAAAGTGCAAATATTGCTATAAAGTGTGACGTGCTGTTATTAATGTGCAAAAATACCCTCAAATGTGCAATATAATAACAAGATAAAAGTCATCAATCGCTGGTAACGAAGAGTACTTCGTTACACAGTCTCTAATAAAACCTTTTAGCTCTTGACCATTGGCTATTAGACTTCTAGCATTCCACTGTAAAATAATCAGTCTGTCTTTTTCATTTTGCTCCCCTGGTTTCCTGTCTACCTCCGGTTTCCTATTAATATCTTCCCAGGACACCTCCCTCATTCCCAAATACTTTTCAGCCCCCTTCACAATAATTCTTATCTTCTCTGTTTTGTGTTTTACTTGATCAGTACAGTTTATTATGTAGGCCATAAACAAAACCAGTTTTTTCGACCTCTAATGCCTCGCCCCCCTCTTGTCTTACAGTGTGTTTCACCTTATTAACCTCCTCTCTTCCTCTTTGCTCGTTTACTCTCTTCACTGCCTCTGCATAGCTTATGTTGTTAGCCGTTTTTACTTCATTCACTTTTACTGCCCCTCTGTCTCGCCTACGCAGCCACCATACGTCACCCTGTGTTGTCCCCCCACAATTGCAGCCTTTATCTTTCACACCATCTTCACATTCTTCAAACCTATGGCTTCCTCCACATTTGGGACATCTCTGTTTCCTTTACACACTGCAGCTATGTGTCCGCACTTTTGGCATTTGTAACATCTAAGTGGTGGGGGACGTAAGGTCTCACTGGGAAGCTCATACATCCTATTTTAACCCTCTCTGGAAGAACGGACCCTGAAATTCCAGGAGGACTGACAGGCTGTCTAGTCTTTCCCCATTCACTGTTCTTTGCAGTCTGCGGATTGTATTTATCTCTCCTCCACTCATTCTCCTTTTAGTTTCTCCAGGTCTTCATCTACCGGAATCCCGGTTCTGACTCCCTCATTCCCATTCCTACACCTAGTACCTTTCGATCACACACCCCTTCTTGCATATACTTTCCACCTGCCTGGCTTTATTTCTCTGCTCTTCCATTTTGCATATTATCAGCAAATTTCCATCCCACAGGATTTTCGCCATTTCCACTTCACCTATCTTCTTTCTCAGTTCCCTCACAACGCTATCGGACTTAATTTAATATGTTCATCTTCTTTCCTAAACCTCAGGATAATTTTAAACTCCTCATTCGAAACCCTTCCTCGCACTACTCTATTCCCCTCATCCGAACTACTCTCTTCTAACCTGTTAGTATGTTTCTTTCTTTTGATATTCTGGCTTGTACTCAAGCTCCCCGCGCTTTTTCCCTGCTGTGCTCGCTGTGATTTCCCACTGCACGCCAGATACCATTCATCTCCTAACTCTATCTCACTGTCCCCTTCATCCTCATCTCCCTGGTTTGCCATCCTGATCCACTCACTAATCAGTTTATGCCCACCGCCAAATTGCAAATTTTCCAAAAAACACGCCAAAAAGTTGTTTCAAAAACCTCGACTCCTGTCAAACTCCTGTCACGATCAGCTGTTTGTAGTTCCTCCCCCAGCCGGTATCTGCTCCAAAAAGACAAGAGAGACTGTCTGGCATCTCGCTCACATTTATCACTTCCTGATTTCAGTCATGTGATCGTGAAACCTCATGTGACCCTGTAGGGTGTGTGAGTACTGCCACTGAGTGTGTCAGACCCCCTGCCTAAAGCCCCACAATTAATTAATGATGCCCTTAATAGTTATCCATTGAGTAGATTCAAACAGAAAACAGTACATAGTCGATTATAACCTAAACAAGAATATTGAGTTGATTTGAAAAAGATAAACTCCCTAATGTGGAAATACTACTAATATAAATTAATTCCACGTGTCAGTGATATATAATTGTGTAAAAGTCATCTACATTAATCTGCACATTGATTTGAATGTGATCAATGCACTGAATTTAGTCTAAATATTCTTCCTTATTAAGAATATTCAGTCTATGGCCCAGAAAGTACAGAACTTAAGAAATACTCAAATAAGAATTTTATTAACAATTAATTTTTGTGCTTTAGACACGTTGCTCCACATCCATGTACACAATCATATTCATATTAAATGTGTTTTACCTAATACATTAATTCAGATCTACATGACCACAGGATTATTTCTTACAGTGAACTGACTCCTTTTGATTAATCAGCACATTATGTGCAGTTTGTAAGGTTTTTTTCTTTTTTAATTAATCACTATCTACCTAGGTCTGGCAGTCCCAAGGTCAAGTTGAAAGAGTAAAAATTGGCAAAAATCTGCAGAGATTCCAAATTAATCTGAGTTGAGGCCTTGCTTATTGCTTTGATGTCTATCAGAGCCTCCACCAACAATAGTGTAGGGTTTTTAACCTTTCAAACTTTGCACAGGACACGTTTGAGGGTCCTGCAATAGTGGGTCTCAGGGGGACGCCTCTAGACCTCACAAAACTTGATCATGTGTCAATACTATGGTGCACTAACTGTACTGGTAGCATCTCTCCATACAGGTACAGGAAAAGAGTGACAACAGAGGGTGACGACGACAACATTCGGTAAGGGGTGTGAGACCTCCGATTGGATAGAGGACACACGCAGGTACCGCCTGAATCAGTGTGCTAAAGCCTCCATATCCACTAGAACAGGGGTATCAAACTCCATTTCATCGAGGGACACGTTAGCTGCTATGGCTATTATTGGTTTTTGGTAATGACTTTGAACTATCCATATATTTTAAGTATAACTAGGCTTAATGTTTCTGATATACAACTGAAGTGTTTAAAACAGTGTAGCATATGAATGAGCATAAAATAATGAACATAACTCTCTCATTTCTGAGTATCTCCTCAGGAAATCCATCTGACACTATGTGACACCTGGAGCTAAAGGGTTAAATTTTATGACTGGTAGAATAAACAGATAAGACCAGTTCCTCCTCTCTGACCCAAGAAACTCCAGGACACACACCAGGAGGAGGAGTTTATTGCCCACATTCCTGCTTTAATCCTGCCAGACACACGCTTAATGTGGCCTCTTCCTTTCTCCCCTGCCTGGAACAGAACATTACATTAAGATTTTAATGGTTAACTATGATTTCTTTCCTCAGCTACTGTCATATAAGTATCACTGTTATAATGTCAAACATCAGTCTCCACATAGATCCTCTTCCTTTTTCCTCCTTCTGATGAGGACTAAATGTGACATGTGGCATTGTTTTTGGATTAAGTCTACAGACACAATCATACATAGATATGCCTGTGGTAGTGCACCTTCCTACATGCTCTGATACCATGGTTCATCTGTGTTATTTAATTTGTTGATTAATTTTGATTCAATTGGTCAAGTTTTGTTCTGTGGTTTCCTATTATAAGGTGTTTGGTATTGATCTGCAGCGGAGAGAGCGAAGCTTCCATATAGAGAAACTTTAATAAAGTAAAACACAGCAGTATTAATATTAAATAAGTTAAAAAGAATATCATCTCAGTTAACTTGGTGGATGGGGGAGGGACCAGTGGTCACACCCCCACTGGACCTTCAGCAAAGATCATAAAAGCCTCAGCTGGTCTGGAGCACTGGTGCTATTCTTCTTCAGTCCTTCAGCCAGTCAAGTGCTGGTCTTCATCCTCTCCACTGCATTCTCTGTTCTCTCCTCTCCCACATGCTGGGAGGGGGAGGGAAACAAGGATGACCCAGAGACAGAGACATGCTGTCCCACCCCGCAGGCCCAGCGCCTCATGGCATGAAGAGCAACCTCTCCAGAATCTTCAACCTGCTCCAGATATGACTGAAAGACTCTGCATGCTGCCTCTGAATGGCCTCCTCAGGACTCCAGCACCTCACGGCATGAAGAACAGCCTAACCAGAACCTTCCAACTCTGCATCCTGCCTCAAGACCATCTTGTCTCCTCTGTCTACTCCTTTGCCCTGAAAATGTGAGCCAGCTCTCTCTGCCAGACACAGGCTGCAGAAAATGACTCCAGCCATCATGAAGAAACTTAAAAGAAGAAAAAGACTGTCGGTCGACACGTTGCTGGTGTGAATTCAGCCGACCTCCCCCACCAACAAAGAGGGGAAGAATTGAAAGCAAGGGCACAGAGACTATGCTGTGAAGAGGAGAGAGACAGACAGAGAGAGACTGAGATGGAGCCATGTCAACCACAGATGTTCAGAGATGACCAAAGACGTCCAGAGCTGTCCAGAACTGTCCAGAGATGACCAAAGGTTCCCAGAACTCCCCAGAGATGTCCAGAGCTGTCCAGAGATGTCCACCGATGCCCGAAAGAGTCACTGGTGAAGTTCAAGCCGAAGTCACCTGCAGAGATCCATCAGATCCAGACAGAACCTGCAGCCACTCCTCACTCCCATCCATCCAGGAACGGTGATATACTGCATATACATCTTACAGATATTAAAGAGTTTGATGATTAGACGCTAAATTAAATGGCCTGAATTTAGGGCTTAATCCAGCAAACTAAATAATATTTAGTAAGATTTCAATAAAATGCTAAACCAATTCTGAATAGTAAATTACTCACAGTCTTCTCTGATGCCTCTCAAACTCTCAACTGCTGAACGCCACCAAACCTAAACCAAATTTTGTTAACAACCTAATTCTTAATTTGGTCTAGATAACCACCACTGAATTAAACTGGTCACATTGAATCAATTCATCATTCATCCTTAAACTTTTGTGTAATCATTCATTCCATTTTGGTCACGATGAGTCAATCCCATGTTTTCCCATGTTTTTTCTATTTTCTTATTTCTGTTAGTAACCTGGTCATTTAGTTCATCAAACTAAACATTTATTATTAGTTATTTTCTGTGACAGTAGTAGTCTGGTTATAGTTTGTCAAATAAACATCTCATTTATAAAGAACTTGGTTATTTGATTTGTGTGTGTATATAAAGTAATTGAATCACTGTACACTAGGTCAAGAACTCCTCGTAGCACCCTGAGATTAAGAGACTCTATTAATTAATGTCAAATTCACAAGTTTTCCTGTTTTAGCAAAACTGGGTGGCGCCCTGATAATTTCTACTATTAAAGGCAATTTTTGGTTTATGATCAATAACTTAAAGCTATTGTTCATAAATACATAATCTGATATTAATTAATGATTGACTAATCTGCTCTACACTATTTATGCTACAACAGCAAGGTCACTATATAGACTCATTAATGTCTCACAGACAGGATGTCAGTGAAGTTTACAAAAGACTGAAGATTGAATGCAGATATCAGTCCAGTTGGTCCTTCAGAATGAACTCTATACATCGGTCTTTCTACATAAAGCTTGTCAAGCTTGCACTGAGTATTCATTCTTATACATACGGTATGTCAAAATAAAAAGTCTCATGTTAATAAACACAGTTCTATCAACAGACAGAAACACAGAAGGGCTTTTATTTTGGAATTAAAGCAGGAAGTCTTGAGTAAAAATAACACTTGATGGATTGTTTTATCTGTGTTTGCTATTGTTGCTTGTTGTGTAGTTTTGCTATCATTGTATTTTGCAGACACACTGGAGGCAGGTGGAAATGAGACATCCAGGATACAGACAGCCAGTTTAACCAGTGTACCTCAAAAGGGGTCAGATTGATTTCAACTATAAAAGAAGATGGTCCAGTGTTCAGCTGAAATGGAGGGACTGTTGTCCATCCCACCACCAGGATCTGACGACGAGCAATGATGTTAATATAAGGGTGCCATCACTGAGACAAGTGGCTGCTTCACTGCCTGGCCAAGCTGAAGGTCCACTGCATCGGCTCCAACCAGGAGACTACGTGGTCGTGAAAGACTTCAGAAGAAAAAGCTGGAAACACAGACGCTGGGAAGGCCTGCTCCAGATCCTCCCTCACGACACACACAGCAGTGAAGGTTGCAGAAAGAGCAAATGGATCCATGCGTCCCACTGCAAAAGTACCAGCTCCAACTGACCCACCACCTGGAGATCCACAATATCAGGAGGAGGTAAAGCGCTCCCTGCTACATGTGACGTGCCAAGTCACCAGTTGAACAGATGGTGAAAGTAAACGCTCTGTTCCAACGAAACCATGATGCCAGAACAGCAAACAAGAAACAAAGAAATCTAAAGACATCTGCACCAGCATACAGTCAACTTTTCAACATTTTCATAAATATTCATGTGATTATAATGCTCTTTATGATGATTCTAATGTCTGTTTATTCTGTGTTACAACCAGGTTCACTGCAAGAGAATGGTGATTGTTCCCATGGAGACCACGGAGGTGTTTTCCTCATCTGACACGAATGGGGTTTTTCTCCTCTGGGCTCTATGAGAGGGTCATTCAGGAATTTTTTACTAGAAAAGGGTTTTTGCCTGAATTTGTGGTGTAACCATTGGATAGGTGTGACCTCTGAGAAGAACTGAGATGCATTGAATCTGTTTGTTTTACAGCATGGACATTTGAGAATCATAAAGTTATAATGACTTGGTGAGGCGACTGCCTGATGGCCTGTATAGGCCCGGAACAGGTTCTCACTCTGGGTCTTTTCTTTCATCCAGTTTTAGGATGATAATTGTTATCTGTACTAATTAATATACAGTAATGTAATACCACTTGTGTAATTCTAGAATCTCTGTTCTGTCTGTCTCAGCTTTGCTATAACCAGAGAGTTCTATTCTCGCAAAGAACAAATGCAACTTTTTTTCTCTGTTACTGATATCTTAATGATGTTTGATGTTTGATCTTAAGACCCTGCAGAAGGTTCAATCTGATCTGGTTTGATGCTTTTCGTAAACTTTGTATTTACTTAGGTGTTCCTGTAGGAACAAAAAGGGAGGAAATGTGATAGAAATTTGGTTTCACATTCTTTGGAAATTTGGTTTCAGGTTCTGCTTTACAAAATGAGCACAAAGGTGACATGTCTGCTTTAAATTTATGTAGGAAGTGACTGCAGGGGTAGTATCTATGTAGTATTTTCATGGACCTCCTTGATTTTGTTTGGAATGAGGAATTTATTTGGTTCAGAACAGATTTTCTCTACAAAGATATTTGAGAAGTTATACTTCCATTTTATCATTGATTTGAGGGGATCACTTTTGTCTGAGATGATAACACTCCTGATGTGATGATTATTGCATCTATCGTTAGTAAATTCCATCCCTCCAATTAAAAAGTTTGACAATAAACACATTGATTTAACCACAAATTGCTCATCAGATGTTGTTTTTCTACCTTCAGGGACTCCTCTGTGAGTCTCTCTAGAAAAAGTAATTTTAGTGAGTAAACAAGTTCTGAAAAGCCAATCTCATTCTGGAAAATACAAATCCTGGTGAGTGTGTTTTGATGTTTTGGCAGAGGACCGACTGTAGTAATAGAAGGACTTTTATTATTTATTAGGTACATAAATATAGGAGGGAAGCAAGTGACTACAATATATCCCACTAAATTATGTATTATTCATTGTTATTAGTATAAGACATGATGTTAAAATATGTACAGAAAAGGCCTATTTTAAAAAATAAATAAAATAAAATGTTATTATTGACATAATATTAGCACAGCATTTCCCTAAAGAACTATTGGATATATTAGTTATTATTATCCCAATTTCTGGGAAATTGTATAACCTTTCCCTATATTATGCAATCTTTGTGAGATTATCTATTTTATTTTTTAAGACTGCAGTTTAGTGTGCTGTATTTTCCTCTCTTTTCATGAATAAATGTTCAACCAAACCAAAAGGATTATTTTTGATTTTTTAATTCAGTCTTTTCTCATAGTTTGTTTCTTTTTCTTTTCTTTTTGCTGAAATGATAAAGGAGGTAGAGGGGGAGGAGATGAAGGAAGTTACTGATGTCCAGCCTAAGCTGAACATCCAGCAGCCTCCTCCACTTGACAGTCACTGTCTCTTCTCCGCCTCCTCTTCTTTTCACCTCCTTTTTCTCCTCCTCCTCCCTCTTCTTCATCTCCCTGTCACGCAGCTTGGTCTTCATCTTCTCCAACGCTGCCTCCCTGTCCAGGATCTCCCGCCTGAAGAGGAAGCAGCCTCTCCTGCTCTTTCTGGTAGAGGCAGATCTCCTCCAGAAGTTTGATCTCCTCTTGCATGTGTTGAGCTGCCGTCTCCAGGCCATGTATTTTTTTGTCCAGGTCCTTGTTGATATCGTAGACCTGCTCATATTTCATATCTTCCACTCACTAAGGTGGGTATTTGCCTGTTGGAGTCTTGTTTCCCAGATCCTGTCGTATCATCCTGGAGAAATGTGAACCAGCGCTCCCTCTCATCCCGTGCCTCGTGTACATGCGCTCCATTTTCTCTCGATTCCTGCCAGGCTGCCTCGGCTTGTTTGAAGTCAGCTGTTTGTCTTTCCAGGTGGCCTGCTTTCTCCAGTGAGACTCAGACGCAAATGGTCGTTGCATTGGACAAGACTTTGGATTTTGTCGCCCTTGTTGTGAAGGTCGCTCTCCAGCTGGATCACCTTGATTTTCCAGCTCTCTTCTGTCTGTGACAGCCTCTCCTCCAATGCTTTGACCTGTTCTTGACAGGTTGCCTCGGTCTCATTGAGTTTAGCTGTTACTGAGTCCAGCTGCATCGTTGCTCGCTGAGCCTCTCATATAAACGGCCCATGTTTTGTTTAAGAGGCCAGATTATGTTGTCCTTGTCCCGAATCTCAGTCTTCATCTGGCTCTCCTTCTTTTCTCCAGTCCTCCTCTTTCTGTTCCAGCTCCTTGGCAAACCTCTCCTGCAATGCTTTGACCTGTTCCTGACAGGTTATGCCTCAGTCTCGCTTCTTCATCCTTTCATCAAAAGCATTTGCTACGGAACGAATAACTTCGGCTAGATACGTGTAAGTATCACTTGCGTGAAGTGCCACTGGTGGAGAAACATGGTTCTGTTGAGGATGTTCTGGTTGGTCCTGGGGCCTGCCAGCATCCTCCTGGTGTGTTGTGTTGTTTCCTCCTTCCATATCAGCGCTGCTGTTTGCAGATATGCTTTTGTACAAAAGGCTTCCTATCTGTTTTAGACTGCAGACTGTGAACACTCTGTGTCTCTCTGTGTGCTGCTGACTCGATCGACCTCTAAACACTTGTGTTCAATAATATTAGATGTTGTGGCTTTCACTGCCTAAAAAGATCAGAGGCAGTTCAGAATACCAGGATATCATCACACCAGAACGTGTTCTGTTGCTATGGACAACAGGGTGACGCCATTTTCCCGGAAGTCAGCGGTGTGATGTAACGTGATCATTTTCAGAGGCTTTCACAGACCTAATGAGGCCTCCTTCATGGAAATACATCATTTCATATTACATAATTTGTTTGTCCCTGCCCAGCCACCGTCCTTTCTTCTGTGGAAGTAGCCGCATGACCTCAACAATATGGAGGCGCTCCCTTCATGCCTGCTCCAACTGGCTTTAACTCCTGGAAACACAGCCGAGTGACAGAACAAGACAGGTTGGTAAGTATACAGCTAGCTAGCATTAGCTAGCTATCTGTTACTGTTAAAGTTAGTCTCCACACTGGACGTTAGGTTGTTGATCAAGATTAAGTCGCAAAACTACTTTAACAAAATGTGGTAATTAAACAACTGTGTGTGTCGGTAGTAGTACACACAGTTTTTACAGCACAACTTTTTTATCATGTTAGCACGTTATGTGTTACTCTTCAATTCGGCTTGAATATAATGTGATATATTCTTTTAGATTTTGGCGTGTTGGTTAAAAACAATCCCAGAGTCAGTAGCAATCTGTGTAAATCATTTTTTTAAATTGAGATATTTATCTGAAGTTATGATCATCTTTTTTGGTACTGATTTTATCCATATAGACTAGTGTTAGTATGTTTGCGTTTTTTTTTTCTTATATCTTAGAAATAGGTATGTTAGGGTTGTGCATATTTGACTGTAAAAACCATCAGATTGCAGTAGAGTTTAGCAGGGCTGCAGGTGAGCTCCTCTTGTTCACTGTAATAATACTGACAGCTATCTAACCCAGCATTAGATCATTGAGCTACTCTATGATATTAATGTGTCTGTGAATGGCAGGTTTATTCTCATCTTTCTGTTTTTTCCTCATTACAACAAGTGAAACAGCAAAGAGATAAACTGAGGCAGTATCAGAAGAGATCAGCCTGCAGCTGGAGAAGGAGAGACTTTAAGCCAAACAGCTGCTGAAATATGGCAAAAAAAAGAGCGACAATACCAAAATATTCTAATGTTACAGAGAGATAGATCACTACTGAATCGACAAAGTTGACAAATCAGGAGAAATAAACTTCTAGTGGAATTCTTTATTCATGTTTTTATAAATATCCAGGGTAGAGATCATAAAAGATTTGTGTACATTTTGAGAATCTAATGAGCCTTTGAGTATTTGGTGTTTGATGGTAGATTTTCTACTTATGTATCTCACAAGTGATTTGAGAAATGAGTCAGTGTCTGTTTCAGTGGTTATTGATGCTTTTTCACTGTTAGGTGATGTCTGTTGAAGAAGTTGAGGGGATTTGAGATGAAACAAGACGCCATTGAATACCAAAGGTACAGTAAGCTGATGTCAAACATACAGGACCGTTTTCTATACTCTGATCTACAATATGAACCTGTTTGTTGTTGTTTACTGGGAGCTTGTTGTGTCTCTGCAGCAAATAGATGAGATGCTTGCTGGATATTTGTCTCAAGAAGATGAAGATGTTGTGCTGGCTGAGCTGGAGACTATAACTCAGGTCGGTCTCATCTCCATGGCTGTGTTTACGCTTTTTACGAGGTTTGATGCTAAAATTCACATTTTTACACAAACTGTATGTTTTTAATTGAAATTGAAGCGTCATCAGAAAATGTCTCATTGTGGTCCATTCACCACAGATTTTTAAATTACTGGAGAATACATTAAACCACCAATAGTTCAAGCACTAACAGGTATCTACCAGTTGTTTTCATTTGAAAATTGTTGTAAGAGTTACTGTCTGATTTGATGGGTAAAGAAGTCAATAACATGTTGAGTTCAATGACTAAGTCCCAGTCTAAGTCTCTCACTTTGTGTCTCATTTTTATTTATTGGTGTGGATCCAGGTTTCCCAAAACCATGCTGTTAATCAGCTGTTAATCTGTTAATCAGCTGTTAATCTGTTAATCAGCTGTTAAGCCTATTCATGGAAGAATATGATCTGCTAGAAGAAATAAAATGCCTTTGGGAAACCCAGCCTATACATGATGTAAAGATGTACAGAGAGGGTCGGCCAGTTTGCCCACACCCAGGATGTGACCCTCATAACTATGTCATATTTACATACGTGTAGAAGAAGACTGCATTACGTTCAATTTACCATTTATTTACCATTAAACGTACAAGGAACAACTGGTTGTCTGTGAACCTGTGAGCACACACAGTACACTCATTAGCACCCACATGTGAAAATGAAGTTTGTCTTGAAACTAAAATCATTCATGAATTATTTTCTTTAAGCTTTGAAGGGTGGAAGGTGAGGCGATGCTGTATCCCGGTAATGAGTAGAAGGCAGGGAAAAACCCTGGACAGGTCTACAGTCAAACGAAATAAATAAAACAAGACATAACTAATGTTCCATACTCTGACATAATGGCTTGTTTTTCATTTTGAACTTGAACCCGTGACAAAAGCAATCAGCTTCATGTGTGGTTTAATGTTCTTTTCATGCTCTTTCATGCAGGTGAGCAAGATGAACAAGAAGAAGATGAACAAGAAATATGTGTGCAAAGAGATACTGAGCAAATGTATAGTATTTACTGTAATCTGTGACTGTGATAACCCATAAAAAAGACTCAGCGGGTGTTACTGATCTTATCTGCCCCTCTGTAGATGCTGCTATTGTGCGTCAATCAATAGAGCATATAGTTCCCCCACCTCCTTAACCCACTTTAAATATTAGTGTTTTTTCATAAACAATAGAGAAGGTAACAGTTTTTCATGCTCTGATGTACACACATTTATTTTTACAATTATTTTTATCCATATATGTTGTTTGAGGAAACCACAGAAAATATTACCAGGATGTCTTTTACCGTGCAAATGTGCAGTTTTATAAGTTCAACAGATTCAAGTATTTACAAAATTGAAGCTTAACCCATAACTAAGAGTTCACTTAATTTACCAGCTCACCTGCCGTACCTGTGTCTCTGCAAGCGATCACACATAACACTACAGAGGGGATGTGTGAAGAGACACTTCTTAACAGGTGTGAAATCTGTTATTCTCACCGACGACATCAGCAAATATTTTGCATGAAACCACAGAGGACATGTTTGTCACAGTTTCTAAATCTCAAGCAAGATCTGTAAAGTGTGAATGTGAGACATTTGAACACATTGTGTCTTGTGTTATGGTTTACAAGCTGGGTTTGACCCACTAACACATGCTGTTTGATATGGCATTGTTCCAACATTTGGTTTAATTGATCATTTCCATTTCTTTCTTGTATCTTGTGACAGCTCACCTACTGTAGTTTCTGGGCATCCTTCTGTGTCAGTCACCCTCTGCATTCCCTGTCTGACACACAAGTGAAAGCCAACATGACACCAAGTCATTTATGCCCATGTCCATTTGTGAATAAGACTTTCTTAGTACTCTCTGAAAACGACTTAGAAAGTCAATCTCTCTGCTGAGAAATGCTCGGTCATTGCCCTCCCTGCAGCCAGGTTCTGCAAGTCAACGACCACAAGATGGCACTAAAGAACTGATTTAATGCTGGAAATGATCCTACAATGAAACTATGGAGCTGAGAACAGTCTCTAAAAGAATAAATGAACACAGAAATGAATAAATACACAAACAAGGATTCACAAATGTATTTTGAAATTTCACAAATGTATTCTGAATATTTACAAATGTATTTTGAAAAATTCACAAATGTATGCATGTGAAGATATTTGTTAATTTCATGAAAGACATTTGTGAACTGTATAACGTGAATTTACATAGTGCTTTTAATTTGTGAATCTCCTTGCATTTGTGTGTGTGGATTTTTGAGACTCATCTAGCGGTGACCAGATCCATAGATATCTATAAGAAAGGCTAGATGGAGATGTAGTCACCAGCGTCAGGCGGCCATCTCACCACAGTATACTATTCAGGCTGGTCAGCTCTGTCCTGGACCGGCTCTGTTCTGGACTGCTCCCTGGACTCCATAGAGGAGGTGGGTGTGAGGAGGATGTCAGCAAAACTCACCTCCATCATGGACAACCCTCTGAGCCTCTGATGGACTGTGGAGGCTTTAAGCAGCTCCTTCAGCTGCAGACTCACACTTCCACCCTGCTAGAAGGAGCTGCTGCAGCTCATTCCTACCATCTGCAATGAAACTTTACAACATCAGCATCACTGTCTGATGTTAATACAACTGGACTCTTTACCATCACTGCCATGTTTTCAAATCTGTTCTCACTATCCTTCCTTTTTGCACAAAAATATTTTCACTTCTGATTTATTTCATCGTAAAAATACATTCTATTCATCTTATAATTGTGTTTAACATTTCATTTACAATTTAAAATACTTTTCCTTACTTAATTATTTAGTACATATTTTAAATATGTAAATATTATTCTGTTATTATTGTTATTATTACTTATTCTTTTAAGTCTTTGTTGTGGTTTGTTTTTTATTACTGTATCATGTCTATGCTGCTGTGGTGGGTGAGTTTCCCCTAATGGGGTATTAATCAAAAAAATCTATTATATTCTATTGACCCATACAAGTCTGTAACCCTGACAGTTTACAGATGGAACCATGGTACAAATAGACCTGTTTGTTCCATTTGTACACTGTCAGAGTTGAAATTTAAAGGTTTGAGAAACACTGATGCAGTACATGTATGTACAACACAAGTTGTGCTTCACAGGAACAGCAGGGCTATGTGAGTTCATGTTATTGCAAAAGTGTTTTTGACCCAAGCTTTTTAGAAATGTTTCACAATCATTGAATGTTACTTTTTTAATAACTGCTTTCGTGTGGTTGTCTTATTATTAACGTTTCTGCTTTTTAATTTAAAACATTCATCCATTCAGTATATTTGTATATGTGTGTGTGTATATATATACGTATATATATCACGTATATATATATATATATATATATATATATATATATATATATATACGTGTATGTATATATAGTATATATACGTATATATACATACACGTATATATATACAGTCATGGAAAAAATTATTAGACCACCCTTGTTTTCTTCAATTTCTTGTTAGTTTTAATGCCTGGCTCAACTAAAGGTACATTTGTTTGGACAATTATCATGATAACAACAAAAAATAGCTCATGAGAGTTTAATTTAAGAACTAAGGATTATTCATTTTCCATGGTTTTCTTGATAATAACCAAAAATTACTTAAATTCTTACATCAATAGCTATGGCATTGTACCGCCAAAAACACTACTTTTAAGCATTCCATGTTTTCTTTTCTGTTTGCTTTAAACACATGATACACACAAGAGTTAATACTTGGATTGCATAACCATTGTTTTTGATGACTGCAGCCATGCGTCTTGGCATGCTCTCCACCAGCTTCTGACATTGTTCTGCTGTCACAGCAGCCCATTCCTGTTGGACAAATTCAAACAAATTTTTTCTTGTTTTTGGGCTTGTGGTTCTCCATTTTGAGTTTGATGATTTTCCACAGGTTTTCAATTGGATTAAGATCTGGTGATTGAGCAGGCCAAGGCATGGTGCGAAGTGTTGTGGTTCTCCATCCAGGCTTTAACTGACCTTGCCAGGTGGCAAGGGGCATTGTCTTGTTGGAAAATCCAGTCATTCGAGGCAGGAAAGAGTTTTCCAGCTGATGGAAGAAGACTGTTTTCAAGGGTAGTCCTGTACTTGACCTGGTTCATTCGGCCTTCACACAATTGCATTTGCCCTGTTCCACTCAGACTGAAACAACCCCAGATCATGACTGATCCACCCCCATGTTTTACTGTAGGGCAAGACAGTCTGGGTTGTAAGCTTCTCCAGGCTTCCTCCTAACCAGTAAGTTGGCTGGAGTGGGCATCAATTCAAAATTGATTCATCACTGAAGAGAACCTTAGCCCAATCATCAACAGTCCAATCCTTGTGGTCTCGAGCAAAGAGTAACCGGCCTTCCTCTGCCTTTCATTGATGAAGGGCTTCTTATGCGTGCTCTGTGTGACTTCAAACCAGCTTCAACAAGTCGGTTTCAACTGTCCTTGCCGAGCAAGTCACATTTCTCGACAGTGCCCACTCATTTTTAAGGTCCCTGGAGGTCTGACGATCCATTCCTGACACAGGAACGGATGAGTGCACGGTCATCTCGTGGGGTAGAAAGACGCTTCCTGCCACGGCCAGGTAGCAATTTGGTAGTGCCATGTTCAGCTTGTTTTTTTTTGTTGGAATGAACGGCTGTCTTGGAGATCTTCAGTTTTTTCGCTACCTGTCTCTCACTCATGCCAATTTCTAAGCAGTGCCAAGATGGCTGCCTTTGTTGCTTCACATAATTCTTTTGTTTTAGGCATTATGTGAGAGCTGACAACTTCTGAGTTGTGCTAACGGCTTGAATGTAAGCAGGAAACCACTCTAGGCCTTTGCATGTGCAGTGCTGCTTGTGACATGAAATGGCCTCTTATATACCCTGGGAATCAATTAAGCTTAAGAATGTCAAATAGGACATAAAGTATTATGTGACCAGCTGCATTTTTTGTTGTGTTCATTGTATTATACGTTTAGTGGTACCAGATATTAGAATGAACAAGAAATTGAAGAAAACAAGGGTGGTCTAATAATTTTTTCCATGATTTTCCAATTTTTATGTGTATATACGTATATACACATACACGTATATATATATATATATATATATATATATATATATATACGTTTAAAATTAAGCAATCTATTGTTATTTAAATGATCATGCAGCATAGACATTCATGTTAGGAGGGCGAGCTGCCTGTGGCAAGATGGCCGCCATGTGAGGACGTCAGTCTCCATTGGCTAACAGCGCATGCGTGAGCCATCTAGTGTTTATATACATATCTATGGCTTCATAGCCTCAGGGCTTCACGCTTCTTTCTTCTTCTTTTTCTTTGTTAAATGAACTTTTTCCAAACATTACAAAGATACAAATAAATCAGTGTGAAATAAAATTATTACAAATATTGTTACATTAGTCAACTTGGATGCTGCAGTTCTCTACAGAAAAGGTTAAAGTTCAGAGTTGTTTGAAGTACACGAGCTTTATGAATATGATATTTGCCAATAAGGCACATAAGCTTAAATATATTGTTGGTAGATTGAGGATCTGTATTGCACCTTAAGAGCAAGACCATGTCTTCCATATTTAGGATTAATATGTTACATTTTGTAAAATGAATACACAGACCTGAATCCAAAAGTCAAAGGAATAGGTACATTCATAGAACAGGTGTGATATTGTGATAGAAATATAGCAGAATGTGTCAGAAGCTGTTATGTCTGAACTCATGATGATGTTGCCAGAAGTTATCTTGTTTAGAGAACAGTGTGTGTGCAGTATGCCTTTTCCTCACCATCAGGCCTGATAGACATGTGGACTCTGCCTACATTAAAACATACAGCATGTTCCTTTCTCACTATGACGGTATTGCTTGTCAGCAGGAACTCACGTACGCATGTATGTATCAGAAGTGCATAAATACTGTTTTTCCTGACATTCTGTATGGGCATTCACTCACAACGCTCTGAGCTGTGTGTTTGAAATCTCATCTCTGTTCTGCAGACAGATAATGAAAGAGCAACTTTCTCTGGGCAACTGAATCAGTGAAGTTTATTCACGGGACTCTTGTGTAGTTAAAGAACCCTGTGGAAATTAAAACATCCTGACAGAATATTTCCACAACAATTTTGGTGTCAGAAGTGGGATCGCTCGAGAGTCCGGCCCAGACCCCGGGTCGTTGAGGGGCTGATTTTTTTTTAACCTGGGTTGACTAACCTGTTCTTTGCCTCACAAAAATCCGAGGACGAGGACCCGGCACCCTGGGGCCTGTGGCTGACTTTGCAACGATCTGCACAAGGACAACACCCGGTGAGATGTTGACATTCCATTTATAATCATCTCTTCCTGATTCTGAGGTCCAGTATTGTTGCTCCTAAGAAAGAGGTAAATTGTGGGACTAATTTTAAATACAAATTGAATCACCTCTGTTTTAAAGTAATTGTAGAGTAGAATTGCTGCCTGTCTAAAATAAGTGTTGAATCCCGAGTCTTAGATCTTGTATGACGGTCGTTGGACTGTCCTTGGTCTGGATATTCAAGACAGTCAGAGACTGTATGTGGTAAATACCGAGTCTGGGACTCGTAGACGGCAAAATGAGATCAGGTTTTGAAGTCCTGTGAGATTTGTGCGTAAAAATGGTAAAAGTGTGAGTTTTGAGCCAGAGGCCTAAAAACAAGATCACTGTTTTCTGTCAGGGACAGACCGAGTCAGGGACTCAGGATAAGGAAGCTATAGCAGTAAAGATAAAGAGCTCTGAAAAAGTTAAAAGAAAAAAAAGAAAAAAGCACCAGCTGGCCCTATTAAGGGAGGCCATGATGAGAAAATATGGGAAGACAGTGTGCAGTATCTTCAATGTTGAGTGAACATTTAGCAGAAATCAGTTGTTACAAGTTAAAGGGAACTTAAGAAGGGTAAAGTAAAGCTGCTTTGAGAACAAAAAATGAATCAAATGTGTTTTCCTTAAAAAGGTTAAAGGAGTATCACAACGTTACCTCTCATCTACCCAGACATCACAGGTGCCTGAAAAGCTCAAAAGGTAAGTACAAACCTTTTCAATAGAATTGTGCATATTGGATTATAACTAAAACTTGATGTCTGGGTGTAGGTGATGTTTAGTCTAAAGTGAGTCAATAAATATTATATTAATGGTAAAAGAGAAATAAAGAGAAATGAGAAAGGGAGGTTGACTAAAACTAATGGTATGAGAGAAGGGTTAACTGACACATTTTCCACATTTCCATTCACATAGCCATGAGCACAAGATAACACACTCCCCACACTCGCAATCCTCCTCTTTGTCGTGGATCAAACACTCTGTGCATTTTTCCTCCGCCTAGTGAGAACGATAACCATCTGTTAATAGATTTGATGGCCCAACTTGGCCCAATTGCGAGCAAAACTAGATGCCAAAAACAGGAACCACAGGTCAGCATTTGCCACCACATATGCCTCTGATTGCTCAAACTTAAGGCCACTGGTATGCTATCAGTTGAGCCAAGAGAAAGAAAAAGTTTTAGCTTCTGTCTATATTAAATGAAATCAATCACTATTGCATTGTTATCATTTTCCACATGCCTGTGCAATGAAGAATCACTTGCTGCTGATACTTGGCAATGAAGACTAGCTTACACATAGTCGCTGACATACAGGATGCTACTGAACATGCAGTGAAGAACTGCTTACACCTGTGATTTAGCTCTCCAAAAGGGGGACCCCACACTGTCTCCCCACCTGGTTGTGCTGTACCTAAAAGGTGGTGGTCACTTGCAGTTTGGGGGTCTGCAAAGCTGGTTACAGCCTGATGGATGCCACACAATGCAGGATTTACATTTCCTACTTCTGTTGATTGATATGAAGAAACCATGTCAAAAGGGGAAATGTTAAATTGAATATGATTCTATGATGGTAATGTTAAACATTTTTCTGACTTTATGTGCTCTACTTCAGTCTCAATCGCTGGCTGTTTGTTTTAATTAATTATAAATAAGCTGACCTTGATACTGTGATAACAAGCAAAAGCTTTTTTCTGTCTCCCACACTTGAACCTGAGATTAGAGATGTGTTCTCATTCACATTCAGAGGTCAACAGTACAGATACACTTCGATTATTCAGCACCATTCCATTCGGATGTTTCTGAAAAAGGGCTGCAGGAAAAAGGGGGGAGGAAGGCAGGTATTGATGCACTACAATTCAAATCAGACACTGTAGAAAACAAATAACCACCATGCACACGACATGCTGAAGAAGCAAAAGCCATCACAAAAACAGAACACATAGTCATGTATCAGTCACTGACTGTACTGACAACACATAACATCACATTAAACTGAGAGCTGATTTACAGAATGAGCTTTTAATCATCCAGACACAAGAACTGTATTTACTGATGGTTGTTGTTTATGGCACCCACAAAATGGACTACAGACAGGCCAAACATGAAATGATGACTGTATGTGAGTGTGACCTCTGACAGACTACAGACTTCATCCTCAGCACAGAGAGCAGGACTGAAAACATTGACTGAAGCGCTTAAAGCAGCTCAGGGACAGATTGTAGGCTCAATATATGCACACTGTAAGAAAAAATACTCGATAGTTACTCAATAAAAATGAGGTAACAGACAAACAATATTGTTTATTAGATTTCACAAGGTTCGGGCATTGAGTAAATATTATGTAGTGCCTGACAAGTAGCACAACCGCATAACTGACTGACAATGCCAACCCCTGATAGTGGGCAGAGGGGACCCCTCAGTTTGCCTTAATAGTTTACCTTAAGAATCAGAATCAGTTTTATTGCCAAGTATGTCTACACATACAGGAATTTGACTCGCGTTTTTGCAAGAAAATAGAAATAGATAAATAACATAACTTACATAACATAAATATAACATTACATAAACATAACAAATAAACATAACTTACATAACATAAATGTAACATAAACATAAACATAAACAAACATAACGTGAACATAAACATAACTTAAGTGTGACTATGGAGTGCAAGATGGCTTATATACAGAAAAATTATGTACAGTCGTTATATACAGCATATACAGTATGTCTACAGTATATACAGAATGTATCATGTATATATTTATTCTATAAAAGAGTTATATAGGTGAGGTCAATGAGTGTTCATGGTTCAGGGATTGTTCCTGACACTCTGTGACTGGTGTTAAATGTTCATCAGAGTGACAGCCTGAGGGAAAAACTGTTCCTGTGTCTGGTTGTTTTGGCGCACAGAGCTCTCTGTAGCGCCTGCCTGAGGGAAGGAGGTGAAACAGGTTGTGTCCAGGGTGTGATGGATCTGCAGTGATGTTACCTGCCCGTTTCCTGACTCTGGACACATACAGGTCCTGAATGGAGGGCAGGCTGGCAATCGATGATTCTCTCTGCAGTCCTGACTGTCCGTTGTAGTTTGTGTCTGTCCTGTTTGGTGGCTGATCCAAACCCACAGTGATGGATGTGCAGAGGACAGACTGGATGATGGCGGTGTAAAACTGGATCAGCAGCTCCTGAGGCAGGTTGAACTACCTGAGTTGGCGCCAGGGACGTCGACATCCTCTGCTGTGCCTTTTTCCTGATGGTGTTGAAGGCCAGCTGTTCCACTTCCCATCTGTAACGCAGACTCATCTCCATCCCGGATGAGGCCGCGATGACTGTTGTGTCGTCTGCGAACTTTAAGAGTTTCACATTTGGGTCTCCTGAGGTGCAGTCATTGGTGTAGAGGGAGAAGAGCAGTGGGGAGAGCACACACCCTGGGGGCGCCAGTGCTGGTTGTCCGGTGCTGGATGTGATGCTCCCAGCCTCACCTGCTGCATCCTGTCGTTCAGTAAGTCTGTGATCCACTGACAGGTGGAGGCTGGCACGGTGAGCTGGGAGAGTTTGGAGTGGAGAATGTCCGGAATGATGGTGTTAAACGCAGAACTGAAGTCCACAAACAGGATCCTGGCATAAGTCCCTGGGGTGTCAAGGTGTTGCAGGATGTAGTGCCGCCCCATGTTCACTGCATCATCCACTGACCTGTTTGCCCGGGTAGGCAAACTGCAGGGGGTCCAGCAGGGGTCTGTGATGTCCTTCAGGTGGGCTAACACCAGTCTCTCGAAGATTTCATGACCACAGACGCCAGGGCTGCACGGGCCTGTAGTCATTTAATCCAGTGATGGAGGGTTTCTTGGGGATTGGTATGATGGTGGAGCGTTTGAAGCAGGAGGGGACTTCACACAGCTCCAGAGATCTGTTGAAGATCTGAGCGAAGATGGGTGTCAGCTGGTCAGCACAGACTTTCAGGCAGGATGGAGACACACACCGTCTGGTCCTGGTGCCTTCCTGATCTTCTGTCTCTGAAAGAGCCGACACACGTCCTCCTCAGAAATCCTGGAGTGCAAGTGAGGGGTCAGTGGGGAGGGTGGGGGTGGCAGGAGGTGTGAATGCTTGTGAGGTGTTGTTGGGGTGGGTGAGGGGTGAGAAAGATGGCCTTTCAAACCTGCAGTAAAATCCATTCAGCTCCTCAGCTAGGTGATGGCTCCCTGCAGTGTGGGGGGGATGGTCTCCTGCAGCTGGTGATGGTCTCCAGGCTCCTCCACACTGGACGCTGGATCGTTTGCTGAGAGATTGTTTTTCAGCTTCTCAGTGTAGCTCCTCTTAGCGTCCCTGATCTCCTTGGTCAGCGTGTTCCTGGCCTGGTTGTACAGGATCCTGTCCCCACTCCTGTAGGCCTCCTCCTTGGTCCGACGGAGCTGTCTGAGCTTTGGTGTAAACCAGGGTTTGTAGTTATTGTATGTGAGGAAGGTTTTGGTTGCCACGCACATCTCCTCACAGAAACTGATGTAGGATGTCACAGTGTTGGTTAGTTCATGCAGGTCAGTGGCTGCAGCATCAAAAACACTCAATCAGTGCAGTCAAAGCAGGCCTGTAACTCCAGCTTTGCCTCAGTGGTCCATCTCCTCACAGTCTTTACCACAGGCTTGGCAGATTTTAGCTTCTGCCTGTAGGTCGGGATGAGATGAACTAAACAGTGGTCGGAGAGTCCCAATTCTGCCCGGGGAACAGAGCGATAGGCGTTCTTTAATGTTGTGTAGCAGTGGTCCAGGATGTTTGTGTCCCTGGTGGGACACTTGACGTGTTGTCTATAGTTTGGCAGTTCGTGGCTGAGGTTTGCTCTGTTGAAGTCCCCCAGAATGATGAGCAGGAGTCTGGGTGTTGTTGCTCCACGCTCCGTATCTGGTCAGCCAGCTGCTGTCACGGCCTCAGTAACACAGGCCTGGGGATGGATGTAGACTCCCACCAGAATGAACGAGGAGAACTCCTCTCTGCGAGTAAAATGGTTTACAGTTAATAAAAAGTGTCTCTAAGTGAGAGCTGCACGACTTCTCCAGCACTCTGACATCCGTGCACCAACCTTCATTCACATAAAAGCAGATTCCGCCGCCTCGCTCGTTTTCGGACAGCTCTGTGCGGTCCGCCCGATCAGGTGGAAGCCGGGATGATGGAGTGAAGTGTCCGGGATGTGCTCGCCGAGCCAGGTCTCCGTGAGATCTGCAAAAGTCTGTTTTTCTGTGTTGAGAATCAGCAGCTCATCCATCTTGTTAGCCAGAGAGCGGACATTCGCCAGGTGAATCGACTGCAGCGCAGTCTCAGTCTGACGAACGCACGGGCGCCGCGCTTCACGGGGCGTCGTCTCCGGCTGATCCCATAGAGAGCTGCTGCTCATCTCGACCAAAATCTCCATAAAACTTTCTGGTTCAAGATAAATCCACAATAGACTCTGGAAATAACCATGGCTGTATTATTGGTATGGGCACTGTCGGGCTGATCTGTAGCTGATCTATCTGGTGTTGTTTTGTTATTTCTTTCACTGTCCATCCAAAGCTCTTAGTTCTACTCTTCTCCTTCTCCCAACAGGGTTTTAAAGTGTCCTGTGCAGGATGATCCTGACTGTGGCCCTGTAAACTAACCCAATAATTCATTGCTAGTTGTTCCCTCCTTATTTCTAGCGGCTGTTCTCCCATTTCTACCAGTAATGCTGCTACAGGAGGTTGTTTTAAATGCACCTGTGCATAACCTTAAACATTGATATTGTATTTGGTCTAGTTTTTTCAGAGTAGTACTCACTCCTGACCCGTATACTATTGCCCCATAATCCAGAATAGCTCTGATTAATCCAATGTACAGAGACTTTAAGG
>JAQQSB010002140.1:0-37306 GCA_029721515.1 Synanceia verrucosa
CTGATAATTCTACTATTAAAGGAATTTTTGGTTTATGATCAATAACTTAAATCTATTGTTTATAAATACATAACATGATATTAATTAATGATTGACTAATCTGCTCTACACTATTTATGCTACAATGTAGTGAAATAGTTTCTGTTCAATAGTTTAGTCATGTAGTTTGTCAAATAAACATCTAGTTTGATAAAGAAGTTGGTTATTTGATTTGTGTGTGTCTATAAAGCAAATTGAATCACTGGACACGAGGTCCAAGAATCTCAAGAGCTGCCTTAGGTTAAGAGACCCTATCATATCAAATCTGCAAGTTTTCCCTGTTTCCACAAAACTGGATGGTGTCTGTGTGAATCAATAACTTAAGAGTTATTGATTATAAATACTGATGTTATACAAATGAATGACTGATTATTCATGAGCTACAGGGTGCGTCTTTGTGCTCAGTGATCCCTGTCTGCTTCTTTCTGTGCACTCATCAGCCTGTCTGCCTCCACTGACCAGTTGTTCACTGCTCTTGTAGTCATTTCTGCAGTATTGAGCTGCTCCTCTGCAGAGAGCTTACTGACCCTACAAAAATAAGAAAGAAGTCAAGGCTGCATTGTGTTAACATTTATTTGAGTTTGCATGCAAAGTGTAATTGTACTCTCATTCCATGTTAGCTGGTTGGACTAGCTACCCTTCCTGTTAGCGCTGCCCGCCATGGTAGTGGAGGTTTGACTGAGCAGAGTTATAAGTGCTTCAGAAGTACTTATTTGTGCTGAAAGAAATTCTGATTCTGGTTCTGATTGTCCCCACTCTTTGTAAGACTGCAGCTGTCTTACAGGGACAAGTTTCCTTCTCCGTACTGGTTGTGAGACTGAACAAAGCTCACCTGAACTGTGAAGGTCATTCTGAGGCGTGACTAACTACGTCCTCCTGCTCCACCCTCCTGGTCCACCTACTTCACTCCACCTACTCATGATCCACCTACTCCTGATCCACCCCTCCTGCTCCACCTACTCCTGATCCACCCACTCATGCTCCACCCACTCCTGGTCCACCAACTCATGATCCAACCACTCCTGCTCCACCTACTCCTGCTCCACCTACTCCTGATCCACCCTCCTGCTCCACCTACTCCTGATCCACCCACTCCTGCTCCACCCACTCCTGCTCCACCTACTCCTGATCCGCACACTCATGCTCCACCCACTCCTGGTCCACCACTCATGCTCCACCCACTCCTGCTCCACCCACTCCTGGTCCACCCACTCATGCTCCACCTACTCCTGATCCACCCACTCCTGCTCCACATACTCCTGATCCACCACTCCTGCTCCACCTACTCCTCATCCCACTCATGCTCCACCTACTCCTGATCCACCCACTCCTGCTCCACCTACTCCTCATCCACCAACTCATGCTCCACCCACTCCTGCTCCACCAACTCCTGGTCCACCCACTCATGCACCACCTACTCCTGATCCACCTACTCATGATCCACCTACTCCTGATCCACCCACTCATGCTCCACCTACTCCTGATCCACCCACTCATGCTCCACCTACTCTGGTCCACCCACTCATGCACCACCTACTCCTGATCCACCTACTCCTGTTCCTCCCACTCATGCTCCACCTACTCCTGATCCACCCATCATGCTCCACCTACTCCTGGTCCACCCACTCATACTCTGGACATAGAACTTGTCAAACAAACAATCACAACAATTTCTTACTAATACTTGTCAAGGATACTGAATAAAATCATAACAACAATAAAATAATCATAACGGTTTCTTAATACTAACTGTAAATGATACTGAGTAAAGCTTCTACTAAACTGGCATTTATAATACATCATTCAATCACAAACAACTAAATAGTTCATCAATTTTTAATCTACCTTTTTCCTGTCAGCTCTCAATTGTCATAACCACTTTCTACAAAAAACCCAAAACAAAACAATTTCATTGATTGATTTATAATGACAGCTCTGCAGTCTGCAACCCATCGTACCACATCAAGCCAGCCAAGCTACACTGGGGATTTTATTCTTATACTTTTATTATGTCAAAATAAAAGCCTTAAGAAACGGATTCTATAAACTGACAAACACTGGGGGCTTTATTTTGAAATTAACACAGGAAGTTCTGGTAAAACTGACACTTGTCAGAGCCAGTGCTGTACAACAGCGGAAGGCAGCAGTGTTCTAAACAGGGCAGATCAAAACGATGATTTATTGTCATCATTTCACCATGTTGATGCTTATTTAATACTTGTAACAATAACTAATATTAGTTTCACACTTATAAATGCACTGACAGATTTAACGCTCTGTCGTCTCTGCCGCTCAGACCAGCTGGTCCTAGCTGCACTGTGTGTGTGTGTGTGTGTATGCATGTGTGCGTGGGTATGTGTGTGGGTGTGTGTATGTGGGTGTGTATGCGTGGGTGTGTGTGGGTGTGCGTGTGTGTGTGGGTGTGTGTATGCATGTGTGCGTGGGTGTGTACATGTGGGTGTGGGTGTGTGTATGTGTGTGGGTGTGTGTATGTGGGTGTCTATGTGGGTGTGTAATAATGCACTTATTGATTTTTGACAATACTTAGTTACTTTTGGTTACGAATGTGCAAATGATAATAGAAGGTACAGTACAGATCAAAGCAGATTAGAATACAGATCAAAGCAGATTAGAATACAGATCAAAGCAGATTAGAACAGAATGGTCAATCACACCTATGGTCAATTTAAATTAGCCAATTAACCTAATCCCCATGCATGTTTTTGGATGGTGGGAGGAAGTCAGAGTACCGGAGAGAACACAGTAAGGCCCGGGACTGGGAATCGAACCAGGTACCTTCTTGTTGTGAGGTGACAGTGCTAACTGTTATGGATTTTTCTAAATTTAGGAGTTCCTAGGGTTGGCTAGTGTCCTTTTTTACAGCAGTAAATCCTTAAACTGTCCCTCCAGAATGCAGGGTTGAAGCACAGTGTCTCAAGGAAAACAGATGGCTAGTTATCTCTAAGTTGACTAGGTAACCAAGGTCAGAGGAGTCTGCCAGCTTGGCTCTTTGATAAGGCCAAAGGCTGAGCATCAGCAAGACAACAGGCGCCACTGTTAGTTCAGAGCTTAGAATGAGCATGCCCTGACTGTAACGCTGCTCAAGAGTAATGTAAGGTAATATACTTGTACTTAACTGGGTGTTAGTTTATAAGGCTGAGCACCATAGGGAAAGGTAGGAATGTGTGGCGGACTCTGGCAGCTGTCGGTTGTCCACGACAAAGTTCATATTCCTCCTGATATATCAGAATCTACAATAAATGTTACTTCTTCAATCAACCACAGGAGGCTCCTGGGTGCATCCATTCTTTCATCACTGACTAGTTAATATTTTCCACGACACTAATAATTCAAGATGGAACCAATGGGTGAGGAGTTACACTGTTTATATATAAACTATGGTAATATTTTTAAGCATAAATAATTCCAAGTTCTCTTAGACACATAGAGACAGACAGTCACTCACACTCAGGTTCACAGCTACGGACAATTTAAACACAAATACCTAGAAAAAAGCTCTACAAACACAAGCTATAACTCCCAAAAGAAATCGCTCCCAATTACAACATATATGGTTTTAGTGTCTCATGTAGTAAAGAAGAACACAAGTGTAAAGGAAAACGAAAAGCTCAGAAAATATAGGCTCAATTATTTAAATTTGTCTTTTCATATTAGTCTAATGATACTCCACTACCTAGTATGTGTTAACAACAAGCTACTATGCAATGAAATAATCATATAAAACTTAGCATCATAGTAGAGCCATGGATCTCAAGTAATGCCATTCTAATTGTGACACACATTTTCACCTTTCACTCTACACTTACACACTTGCTGTTTCTCACATTACCACTATATGAACACAGTGAGATTGTGTAGCAGAACACTATTAATATATTTGGTATTGTTCAAAAATATCTTTAAAAACTGAAGGTGTTAGTATTGTGATAAAATATGATGAAGAACTTATACAAACATGTTTAAGATGTTTAAAAATTGGTGGGAGCACAGATGCACTGAGTTCTCTTTAGGGGCTCACTGTCCACACTTTGAAAACCTCTGATTTTTGATAATACACACAGGCACAGATCTTACCTATAGTGACACATGGAAACAGATGATTGGATTTGAATCTTTAAGAAACAGGTAAGTCATTTGAGGCCTCTTGGACCATGTGTGCAGAATGTGGTCATGTTGAGGCTATGTATCTCTCCTCTGTATCCATGTTGTTTCTAGCTACAGTGCCATGCCATACCCCATATTTTACACAGAAAGAAACTTTGGTCATGTGACCTGTACTCTCTTAATCTCATATAAACCACTTACATGAAAAACACTGTATTGTACCATATATAATATACACAAGAGTATATAACACACTCAAAACATTGTGTTCTTTACTTTATTAGGTTGAATCCGTCCTTACACAGACAACTTTACATGGTTCAGTCCTGGACTGGTCATTCAGGGCTTTGAATCCCTTCCTCAATGGAGACAGTCTGTCCCATATCATTATATGTCAAAACATAAATATTTACAGAATCCCAAATCTAAAACCATGCCCCTTACAGTTAATAATATGAACAAATATTCTCTGGCTCAGGCTCTGTAAAACGAGCAAGGAACAGAGACGTGACGTGAGTTTCTCTGCAACACCTGAATAAAATGAGAGCAAGAGCGCCTGCCTCCCTGTATTCCTGCACCGCTGAAGCTATGCCACTGTCTCATACTGCCCCCTACTGTTATGGAAACACATATCAACTACATTGCTATGCTTTACACTGTGACTGTGTTCCTGACCAATACCCATGGCTGAAAATTAAATCAATAAAGAAAATAACTAAAAAAAAAATACCCCTTTGACCTCACTGGTGGCGTCACAGGAACATGTTTCATTATTACTGGAACAGTCAGCTCAGATCCTCCAGACTATTTCAAACAAACTATTTCAAAGGGTTAAGAATTTATGTAACCAGACATGGTTGCAAAAAGGTTTTCAACTCTTTGCATGAAGATATCTGAACAATGGGACTATAAGCTTCATAGCAGCCAGAGAGAAAATAATGTGTTCTGGAGATGTGGGCATCAATCCACTACCTCTCACATGCTAGCTTAAACCACATAAGGCTAATTCCTGGATATAGTGGCATCATGGCAGCTCCACCTAGATCATCTCATCCCTTACTTTTCCAGACTTTTGAAAGGTCTCCTGGATGGTGTCTACTGTAATTCATCAGATACAGTAGACGGGTGTGAAGATCAATTATGCTCTCCAAGTTCAAATTCATCCTTGTTGCAGAAAAGCTTACTTTAGTCTGCAAGTTGGCGTGTTAGGTGAGCTACCCAAACATTGTGCTCCACACAAGTTTACATGGTTGACTCCATGCACTGCTAATCTGTTGTCCTGCTGGACTGCTAATTCAAGGTTCAAGTCTATATTGTCTTTATGCACATAGCAAAATTTTGGAAGTCTCTCTCAGCTTAAGACACACTTGAATAAAAATAAAGTAAAGATATTGAAAGACATGAATAGAAAATAAAACATCCATTATTTTCCTCTCGATTTCTCTATGGAATCTATACATTCTGAGTGATGTCACTGATGACCTCATACTAATCCATGCTAATATAACAGAACACATTATATTATGTCATTCTTTTCTAGTACTAATGAAATTTTCCACTCTTATAATAGATGTCATATGATGTCATTCTTTCTACCTTGAGGAGAGAAGGAAGGAGTGTTCTACTCCTGAATTATATCTGCTATTAGACAAGGTCCACTAGTTCAATCCCCACCTGTGGCAAGGATGGAGAAAAGTGTCAGGTAAGGTAAAGTAGATAAACAGTGACATGAGACAGAACAGATATGTCTTAATAAAATAGTGGTGCAAAGAGATGAATTGCATAAACAGCCTTGTGATGAGGTGGTGACTTGTCCAGGGTGGATCCAGCAGATTACCTCTGGAGAATGGAAGTACAATCTGACCATGAAGGCCTACACTGATGCTGACTGCATGAACGCTATCCAGCCAAGCACCGATGTGCAACTGGATGAGAAAATCTGGGTGGAGCTTAAGGCAGAAGGGCTAGATGAAAAAATGCTCATTGTGGTGACTGACTCATGCTGGGCAACTGATCAGCCTTCGCTAAGTGGAAGCCTGAGATATGACCTCATCATCGATGGGTGAGACATGCTCATGGTGATTAAACCTTTCGTTGTTAACAAGTCCCTGATATGTCTGTTTTCTTGTTTTTGAGCAGCTGCCCTAACCCTGCTGACCAGTCAGTGCAAGTGGAGGGCAATGGATTGGGAACATCCAACTACTTCTCTTTCAACACCTTCCAGTTCTCTGGCAACATTGGTGATGTCTACCTGCACTGCAGATTAGAGCTATGTGACACGCAGAGTGAAGTCTGTGCCCCGGTATGCCCAGTTCCTGAATATATTCATGTTAATGCAAAAATGAAGTTGTAAATTGTAAAATATAAGACTAATAATATCTTTCTGTCTTTTAACTGCCTCATAGATGTGCAGCCAGCATGGGAGAAGACGTAGATCTGTCATGTCAAATGGGGATAAAAACCCTGCCTTCATCACCATGGCCTGGGTTTATTAGGTACATGCAAGTCTCTTGCTAATTCCCACTTCTACAACTTTTGAGCTCACTTAAAGAGAAACAATTTACACTTTGAGGAAACGACTAAATAACCCACAAGTTTGCCCATTCAGTTCGCTGCATCTCCTCTGTCACACATCTGGTCTGCACCTTTTAATTAATTTCAATTTAATTTAATTTAAATGACATGCACACAAAGGGCAAACTCCAAAGACAATACAGAACAATGTCATTTAGGTTCAGTTGTGGACTTGGAGCCCAAGAAGTCTGATTATGATTATAGTAGGGCTGTCAAAGAATTAAAATGTTTAATCAGATTAATTATATATTGTTGTGGATTAATTTTGATTAATCACAATTAAATATCATTACTTTTTAATCTATATTAATCACTTTTCATTTTGCATGAGCAAAGAGACTGAAGAAAGAAGGAAACATCTGCACTTTAACATCTACACATCTGAGCTTTATGTTTATTTTTTTGCTATACATAACAAGTGTGTGAGTATCCCTGAAATGAGTATCTATGTAGTCCTGCATGTAGTACACTGATGAACCTTGCAGTACACTAAGAATCTCTGCAGAACTTTACAGTGAGTATTCTTGCAGTACTCTGAGTATACTGGAAGTACTCTGAATACCTCATAGTAAGTAGTCTGTGAAAAAGACCGGGAATCAAAGAAAACATGATGATGTATATGTAAATGAAGAAGATGATGCAAGATAGACAGAAAAGAAGGTGGCAGAGGGATACAAAAGCTGTGGGACCGTGACATTCACTGAGACCTGTCGGATCTGTCTGATGATGCAGTTGGAAAGTGACGGTCTCTGCTTTCCACAACTCCTTAACTCCTCCTGCAGGAAGCCAGCGCCTCCTCACTCTGGCGATTTGCTGATTGTTTTTCTTCTGTCCTTCATCGCTCTTCTCACTGCTGTTCTCAACCTGCTGGTCATCATTGCCATCTCACATTTCAGGCACATAACCTTCTCAGCATATAGTATAGAGTATATGTTTGTGCTTTCCCTGTGATGATTACAAACTGTTTGCTATATCATTTTGTTGTTGTGTTAAATAATTTCTGCTATTTGCATGACTACTATTAATAATGTTTGCTGAAAAGTGTTCACAATGGTGATATTCTCTCACTACAGGAAGCTCCACACCCCCACCAACATGTTGCTCCTCTCTCTGGCTGTCTCAGACTTTTTTGTGGGCTCCTTGTTAATCCCAGTTGAAATTCTCCTGTTATGGACCTGCTGGTTCCTGGGTGACCTTCTCTGTGTACTGTATTTTCTGTTACCTGTCATCATAATATCTTCCTCTGTAGTGAACATGGTGCTCATATCTGTTGACCGCTATGTGGCTATTTGTGACCCTCTGCATTACACCACCAAAGTCACTCAGAAAGTTGTTGTAATATGTGTTTTCCTATGCTGGATTTATTCTGTTCTTTATAGCATTTTTCTTTTATATGACAACCTAAGGCATCCAGGCATGTATAAGTCTTGCTATGGAGAATGTGTGATCAGTGTTTCAGGGTCAGTTGATGTTGCTTTTGGCTTCATTATTCCAATTACTCTTATCATATTTCTTAATATGAGAGTGCTTTTAACTGCTTTGTCTCAAACTAAGTACATTAGGTCCCACATTGTCTCACTCAAACATTCTGAGACTGCAAAAGTTAAGAAATCTGAGCTTAAAGTAGCCAGGACCCTTGGTGTCCTTATATTTGTGTTTCTGATGTGTTATTCTCCATATTACTGTGTCATGCTCACAAGCTACAATATCTTGATTGGTTCTTCAATTGAGACTTATATGATTTTCCTGATGTATTTTAACTCCTGTTTAAACCCTATCATTTATGCCATTTCCTATTCCTGGTTTAAAACTACTATTAGATTTATTGTTACATTTCAGATACTGCAGCCTGGCTCCCGTGACTACAGCATAATGTAGAGAGGCACTATCTTAATATATACATATATATATATATATATATATATATATGAACATATATATATATATATATATATATATATATATATAATTTATATATTAATCTTTTTATTAGATATTATGTTATGGGTGTTGAATGTCAAATTAAATAAACTACATAAAATGTTTGTAGATTTTGTGGATTATTGTAACCATGCATGCATGAAGTCCTGACTTCATCCCACACATTTGAGAAACTTTGCTCATCAGACAAATGCTTGCAACATATTACCTTTTCTATAAATAATAGCTAATACAGATTAGACTAATACACTGTGCTGAATAAGTTTAGAAGTGAGCAGTTAATTATAAAACAAAACCTTTAGAGACATGAATACTTTAATGAAAGAATAATTTGGGCTTACCATAAAATAGACATATTCTATACTAAAAAGAATCAATGCATTAATGAAATCAGACTGCAAGAAACTAGGCAGATAATTATTTCTACAGAGAATATGTGGTGTTTTGAGTTTTAATAGTACATATTCTCAAACAAGCACATTTGCATTTAATTAAATCATGAAATTAAAGATTGCTATGCACTGAAGCAGGCGTTATGGGGCCACAGGGTATGTGCTCAATTTCCTCTGGAAAATGTGGAACTCTCCAGTATTTCCACTGTATCCATCAATCCATTTTCTACCGCTTACCCTCACATTGGGTCGTGGGGTCGGTTGGAGCCTGTCCCAGCTGTCTTAGTGCAGAAGGCAGGGCACACCCTGGACAAGTCTCCAGTTCATCGCAGGGCACTGTATACAAAATGTGAGATATAACTGCAATATGATCAGCACTGACCCATTACTGTACTTTGCCTGCACAGGAGTGTCCTACCCGTTGGTTTGTGGGAATTCGATCTGCACTTTCACAGACACATCTGAGATGTCAGGGCACTAAAATCAGTAAACAGTTGCACCAGTGGGAAACATGTTTGTGAGACAAAGCCCTTGTTTGTTGAAGTGACAGCACAACCAAAAAACATACCAGTAATTCAAAATGAAGAAAACTATAGTGCTTTACGTCAACAAAACTGAACGGTGGGAAAGGCAAAAAGTGTGTGACACATTTAAGAAGAAGAGAAAACTTTTGAGTGCTTGTTTCTTCTCTGCTCTGGTGTTCAAACAGATAATCTGCTTGCAGCATATCTCTCTATCTGCCACTTGCCTTTTCCACCAAAAGGAACCTGGGGCTAGTTCGGTGCTTGGTGGTCGTGCTGGTGCTCAGTTGGTTCAACTTGTGTTGCTCCTTATCACCGGTCACTTTTCCATTGGCAAGGAGCCCATTCAGAGCCACGTCATTACATCACTTCAAAATGTCAGTACGCCACAACCTACCCTACCCTCGTCATAAGCATGCCCTTTCCTAACCAAGGAGAAATAACTATGGCTGAGGCCTTGGTGCAAGGAATGGTGGGACAATCTCAGAGCTCCACTCAGCCTCCCAGATGAGTCAGATTTCTGGATTCCTCTTTCTATTCTTCTTAGAGGACTCCATCTGTGCTTACATTGGAGGGTTACCAGGATTACATTGTTGTAACTTTGGTTCTCACTTATACAGACTCTGCACTCAACTGGAGTCAATGGTTACAGTGTCTGGAGCCTGATGATTTCCCACCCTGATGCAACATAACATTGCCCCAACCACAAGCAGCCAGAGGTTAGTTGCTGTAGATCACCTACTTCATTGTAATCTATAAAGTGGACACCCAAAAACCATATCTGCCCATCATTTGTTACCCTTATCCCTCAAAAAAACCTTTGCTCAAGCAGGGGTGCATTCAGCCACAGTTGCATTTGCAAAGACAGGCCTGCCTACACAGACTACACCCACTCTAGACAGAAAGACATGGGTACTGACAAGTGGTAGGGTGACAAAGACATTGAGACAGCTGAGACAAAAATTCTATTAAGACCAGAGCAGAGAGGATGTTGAAGACTACTGTCACCACCGTGATGCCTGGCCTGCTAATAAAGGCCTAAAGCAGCCGTGTGTCGGGGCACTGGGTTCGAATCCCAGCCTGGGACCTTTCTGTGTGGAGTTTGCATGTTCTCCCCATGTCTACCTGTGTTCTCTCTGGGTACTCCAGTTTCCTCCCACCATCCAAAAACATACATGGTGATTAGGTTCAGCAGTTAGGGGACAGAGGCATCAGAAATTGGTTTAGCGTTTTGCTGTTATCTTACTAAATATTATTAAGTTTGCTGGATTAAGCCCTAAATTCAGGCCATTTCAATTCGCGTCTAATCATCACACTCTTTAATATCTGTGCGATGTATATGCAGTATATCACCGTTCCTGGATGGATGGGGTGAGGTGGCTGCAGGTTCTGTGGATCTGCTGGATCTCTGCTGGACTCACTTTGCATCACCAGTGACTCTTTTGGACATCTGTGAACATCTCACCGTTAACTGGCTCCATCTCAGTCTCTCTCTGTCTGTCTCTCCCTCTTCTGGCACCATATAGTCTCTGTGTCCTTGCTTCAATTCTTCCCCCTCTTTGTTGGTGGGAGGTGGCTGGATTCTTACACCAGTAGCCGACCACGACAGTCTTTCCTTCTTTTAGGATTTCTTTCATGACAGCTTGGAGTCATTTCTGCAGCCTGTGTCCTGAGCGAGGCTGGCTCATTTTCAGGGCAAAGGTAGACAGAGGAGACAAGATGGTCTTGAGGCAGGATGCAGAGTCGGAAGAATTCTGGATAGGCTGTTCTTCATGCCATGAGTGCTGGTCTGAGGAGGCCATTCCAGAGGCAGCATTCAGAGTCTTTCAGTCATGTCTGGGCAGAATGAAGAATTCAGGAGAGGTTGCTCTTCATGCCATGAGTGCTGGGCCTGCGGTGGGACAGCATGTCTCTGTCTCTGGGTCATCATTGTTTCCCTCCCCTCAGCATGTGGGAGGGAGAACAGAGATGCAGTGGAGAGGATGAGACCAGAACTTGACTGACTGAAGGACTGAAAGAAAAGTAGAGAGCACTCAGATCAGCTGAGGCTATGATCTTCCAGAAGGTCCTGTGGGGTGTGACCACTGGTCCCTCCCCATCCATAAGTTAACTGAGATGATATTCAAATAACAATTGAATCGAAATTAATCAACAAATTTTGAACCATGGTATCAGAGCATGAGTAGGTGTTTTACAACAGTCTATGCATGGTGTCGCGCCACAATTATTCAAACTTAGTGTAACATGTGTCACGTGAGTCCTGAGCAGAGGAAGCAGGAGGATCTGTTGTGTGGAGACTGATGTTGACATTGTAACAGTGATATGGAGCTGGTGACAGAGGACTGAAGGCTCAGTTAACCATTAAAGCAGTATAATGTTCTGTTCCAGGCAGGGAGAAAGGAAGAGGCCACATTAGAAGCTTTGGATGTGTCTGGCAGGATTAAAGCAGGAATGTGGGACCAATAGCGCTCCTTCTCGTTGTGTCCTGGAGTTTCTTGGAGTCAGAGAGGAAGACGGTCTTATCTGTTTTATTCACCTTCGTCCCCTTAAAACTTAAGCCTTAAGCACGTGGGTGCCACATAGTGTCAGATGGTTTTGGCTTTTTGCATTTCCTGGGAGATATCAGAAATGAGAAGAGTTAAGTTGTTATTTATGCTCATTGATATGCTACAAGAGAACGGCCGAGATTAACCGGTGCCACCTTGGGGTCCCATTTACATTATTTCATTCTTAATATATTATTGATTAATAATTTATTTAGTTTATATATTATTAGTAATAGTTTATATATTATTGACTAATAAATTGTCATTTACTTTTCATGATTATTTCCACTTTGATTGTTTTGTTTTCATTTATAATTGTGTAATGTTTTAATAACCTGACATTTAATCACGTACACTATATTTGTTTATTTTTAAAAGGCTAGAAATGCATATAGATCTTCAGTCTATAAACTTTTATTTTCTCCCCAGCTTTCTAGTTTACAACATTAAGTAAACTTTGCAATAACCTCTTTGTAATAGAGGGACTCACCACGAGGTGAGCGTCCTGCTTGCTGCAGTATCATGGGGGGATGCATAACTCGCGATGGCAACACAGCTCAAAATACAAGTAAATTCAAAGTTATTTCTTCAGTAAAACATCATCATAAATCAATGTAACCATTAGAAACAATATCGTGGCGCTTATACCCGGCATCTGTGATTCTTTATTGATAGGATAATTTGATCCAGTTTAGGGTAGCGATTTACAGCTATTTGAGCTGGTGATCAGCTAAACAGGCGGCTCACCTGTTCAGACAGAACGCAGTGTAACTATGTGATCAAATATGAAATAGAATGATCAGATTCAGAACAGCTTCAGGTATGAGAATCTGACTCCAATTTACAGCACTCTCAGCACACAAGGTAAAGAAATAATAAAATATATAAGGTAAATAACAGAGAACTTGCTTTACTGGTTTAGGAGTGACATTGAGGAAAGCTCCCTTTTTCAGGTGTAAGTGAAACCTCACCTGTGATTCAATTTGTACTTTACTATATAAACATTATATTGTTGAAAAGCCCAATTTATCTGCTTTCCCAGAATCAACTGAATGCCTTCAATAGCACACTGATCAGGAGTTACGGTCATCAGAAGAGAACATGAAATCCTGTCTGCACTGACAGGTCTGGTGAGTATTAAGAGGATGAGGACATGATTAACAAATGCTTCATGCTATCGAAGTTAAGTTATGCTGTATCTATGCAGCTCCATGTAGACCATATCTTTTTTCACGTTAGTCTTCATGTCAACTGGGCGCTGTATAAACACAGTATGTATATATATAATCAGAGGAGCAATTTACCCTATTTAGATGTTACAGTTAAGGTAAGACCTAACAAGTAGGCTAATTGGTGATTCAGCTTTATTCGCGATTAACATACTGCAAGCTTGCAATTTGGTTGCTTCAAGAATGTTGCTATGGGGCAGCACAGTGGTGTGGTGATTGCTGCTGTCACCTCTCCACAGCAAGAAGGTACTGGGTTGAGAGGGCTTTCTATGTGGAGTTTGCATGTTCTCCCGTGTTTGTGTAGGAGTTCTCTCCGGGTACTCCGGCTTCCTCCCACCATCCAAAAAGCAGCCATGGGGATTAGGTTAATTGGCTAATTTAAACTGAGCGTAGGTGTGAATGTGAGTGTGAGTGGTTGTCTGTCTATGTGTCCTGTGATGAACTGCAGACTTGTCCAGGGTGTACCTGCCTTCTGCCTAAGACAGCTGGGTTGAGCTCCAGCCCCCAGCGACACTATGAGGATGCGCGGTAGATAATGGATGGATGGAATATTTGCTATAAGACAGGCAGTACATTACCATAGACCAGGCAGACGACAGTTAGACCATTTATGACAAATATTCGATCACTTCACAGGCATAAACAGAAGGTAAGAATACACAGATAATGCTAACCTTTAAATAATGACAGGATTGGCGTTACCTACAATCTCCACAGGCTGAATTCACCTCTATTTAGAGACAATTTTATCTTTGCATTTATTTATGGCGCCAGCTATGTATTCTTATCTCAGTCAGCAGCCTTCAAGAAATAATACTTACTTCTTTATGAATCATCTTATCTCAATGAGAACTATTGTAACTCTGACTCGATAATATCATCGAACAGAAGGAGGTACATGTTGCCAACCGACAACAATAAAACTATAAAAACCATGTTCAGTTGAAAAAAATTGTTAAGATATTTGCCCAACATACTTGAATGTTAAGGTTACTTACCCGTCTGTGGCGCCACTTCTGGAAAATTCCTCTGCAAGCAGAGATTCAAGCTTTTCTACAGTTTAACACATTTCTTAGAGTTAAAATTTACACTGCATGTCTGGATAAAAACACTGACCTGTAGACTCTCTGTCTGTTAACTGGACTGATCTGGACACTAGACTGATCATGTGTGTGTATACGCTGCATTATGCATTAAGATACATTAATGTGTAATAATGCACTTTATTTTATTTGACAGTACTTAGTGCTGCGGTTGCCCGGGTAATGAATATGCAAATGATAATAGAAGGTACAGTACAAGTCAAAGCAATTTAGAATTCAGATCAAACGAATTAGAACAGAGCGAGACACAACTGAAGTATTTAACAGAAGACAGCTGCTCATTTCACCTGTGAGAAAGTGAAGACAAAACTTTTGAAGACTGCTGATCCATCAGTTATCGGCATCAAGTAAATTTAATACATAAAGTAAGCACTCATTAACCAACTATTATTATTATTACCAAAACACATTTTACCAAACTGGTCTGTTAGCTGTCAATACAACACTGTTATACAAATTTCTCAAAATTTTAAGTACCTGCTCAGTTCATATTATCATATATTATATTGTGTAGAATTGTGTGCTGATACATCAACATGTAAGCTGTATTTGGGGGACTGGGCCTATCCCAGCTGTCTTAGGGAGAGGCAGGGTACCCTGGACAAGTCTCAGTTCATCACAGGACACATGAGATAGACAACCACTCACACTCCACATTTCACACCTCGTTCAATTGCAATTGCCAGTGCTCTATGAAAAATCCCCATGCATGTTTTTGGATGGTGGGAGGAGTCAAACCCGGAGAGAACACAGTAAGGCCCGGGACAGGGAATCGAACCTGATACCTTCTTGCTGTGGTGACAGTGCTAACTGTTTATGGATTTTCTAAATTTAGGAGTTCTAGGGTTGGCTAATGTCCTTTTTACAGCAGTAAATCTTTAAGCTGTGTCCTCCAGAATCTGGGTTTGAGCCTGTGTCTCAGGAAAACAGATGGCTAGTTATCTCTAAGTTGACTAGGTAACCAAGGTCAGAGAGTCTGCCAGCGTTGGCCCTTTGATAAGGCCAACAAGACAACAGGCACCACTGTTGTTAGTTCAGAGCTTAGAATGAGCATGCCCTGACTGTAGCTACTCAAAGGTGATGTGGGTAATACTTGTACTTAACTACAGGTGTTAGTTTATAAGGCTGAGCACCATAGGGAAGGTAGGAATAGGTGGCGGACTCACAGCAGCTGTGCGGGGTTGTCCACGACAAAGTTCATATTCACTCTGATATATCAGAATCTTTAGTAAATGTTACTTCTTCAATCAACTGGGAAGCCTGGGTGCATCACATTCTTTCCTCATTGACTATTCAATATTTTTCCACGACAGAAGCTGGCGTACAGACAGGATTTCAACAGAACAAGACTGGTAAGTGCAATTTTTTTATGCTTTACCATGTCTGCGTTTGGCCAATCCAAAAAATGTATGGAAAATGTTGAAAGTCAATAGAAACATCTATTTATTGATAATAATAGTGGTATAAAGAAGAACAGTGGTCAAGGAGTGTAGTTTTATGTGGTGTTTTTATTTTTCTGTTGTGTTGCATATTGATGATGTTGCCGGGGTGGAAAACTAGTTTGGAGCCGTGCCCGGTACGAGCAGACCTACGTGGTGAACCAGAGGAAGGCGTTCCCGGAGGTAGGGCCCTGGAGGCCATTTTGGTCAAGCCAAAGCGGTAGAGTCGGCTACTCAAGACTATGCGGACCTATGGATGTTGTCATGGGGTCATAAGACTGATATGAGTTACATAGCAGTGCTGACAGAAGTTGCTGTCGTGTGATTTCTGACCACTGCTGCTGGAAATTTTAATTGGAGACCTTTGGGGCAGAGGCTAACACATACATACCAAAAGACTTTTGGATTTGTTTAGTCAGTTTGTCTCAGTGTAAACCAACACAATGGGTAATGAGATAGTCCAAGCTCTGGTAGTGGTGGATCGAAAGCGCTAATGTAATTTAATTCTCCAAATAGCAGAAGGAGGAGTCCAACCTGTCATTGGAAGTCATGTGGTAATACGCTGTTTTTTTCTTTGTACTGTACATCCCTGAGCAAATAACACGTTTGCCACATGATGAGATGTGCCTGTACTGTGTGGTCACAGGTAGATGATCCCAGCTAGGTGGAGGCATCATGGTCACAGGGGTCCCACTTCACTTGTAAGACAGCAGTTCTGTGCTCATGTAGATTTTAATTTAATGTATTAGGTAAAATACATTCAATATGGTGTGTTTTGATTTTGAGACAACTATTTAATTAAATTTCAAAATAAAATGCACCCATTAGACTAATAATAAAAAATAAAACATAAGGATTATATTTATAAAATCCCAAATGAAGCATTGAGTTGATTGAAATTAATATAGACAGGCAATTTTAATTGAAATGGGTTTTCAAAAATTACCTCCGCAATTCCCATCATGCCCCTGCCTCATATTCCCCCAGTATTTGCAGTTACCACTTTGTTCAAAGCTAGCTGATTCACCTTTGTAAATGCAGATGGCCACTACCATGTTTAATCACTCCCTGGTGCCCCAGACATGGCGGTTATGGGTTCACTGTCATGTTTTGCTCTTTACAGACCACCATCGGTGAAATTGGCTGTAGCAGTTTCTTGATCCAGGGACTGCAGGACGATGTGCAGCCTGATTCCCTGCAGCGTCAGGCGGAATTTGCTGTTAACCAGGGACAGATGCATTTAGGTAAGATATACAGTAATTTAGGTTGAGATAGATATCACAAAAGTGCGTGTCTCACCATCAAAGTGTAGTCAGAGCTAAGGGATTAGCCCAGAGTAATCAATTAATTCATTCGGCAGCTATTTTGATAATTGATTCATTTTCATTTTTAAAGTGGTTCACTGGTTCCAGTATTTAGCCTAGCAAAAAGATCCTTTATGAACCGTACTGGTGCTAACTACGGCGGATTGTACAGTAAGCCCAGCATCATTTTTGTACCATAACCTTGGCTACCTTACCAGCTATTCTACTCTGATTGCAATTTACTTGATTACCTATGAAAATAAAACTATGATTAATATAGCTGAATCATGATCAGCAAATGCTTTGTGCTATCAGTTAAGACTTATACTGTATCTGTACAGCTACATATGAACCATATATTTTCATGTTTAGCCTTCATGTCAATTTAGCTGTATAAACACAAATACAATATTATGTTACATATATAATGGAAGACAATTCCCCTATTAGACTGACAGACTGAGTAAATGGATGTTTAGTGTGTCAGGTGGGGATCCACGCGGGATTAACTGCTCTAAATCAGACTCGTTTTTTCAAAGCTTTAATGTGGTATAGGTCTTTATTGCAACATGAATCTTGGACAGGCACATTAATGTGGATGGTAGTGTTAGGATTTTGTGTATGTTGTGAATTGTAGCTATATTTTTATTAGCATAAGTTTAAAAATCCTTGACCAGGAGCATTGTAAGTATTGTTTAAATGATGTTTTTCAGCTGCAGTAAGCTGCAGAGTGGGTGTTTCTCTTTCAGATTCCAGATTCTAGTTGATTCAGCCTATACAGCTCTAAGCAGTTTTGTAACTATATTTTAAATGCTCATTATGATATGTATCTCCAGGAGACAATAGGAAGGTTTCACACAGCGGGGAAAAAAGAGGATCTGTTTTCCTAACATGTTGATAAGCCCTGTTGAGATGTGAAGAGTCATAGCTTATTGCTATTTTATTATCAAGTATGATTTGTTTTAAGCATAGACAGGTTTATCAGTTGTGGGTAATATTAACAGAACATTCTTACTGATTAAGGTTTGTGCAAATGCACTGATATGGTTATGGTGTGTTCAATCATTTAAATTCATTATAATTGTTGTTCAGCAATACAACTTTTAATCAGAATAAGGTTTGCATTGTTACACTTATATTTCTTACTTGTAGTAGCCAAAGTTAATAATTCATGATGTTTTTAGTATGGGTGGTGCATTTTGTAGAAGTAGTGGACCTGTAGACAAGAACAGAGCAGAACAGAGGGATGGAATGTGTGGGTGTAAACAAGGTTCTTATCTCCCTTGGCCCGGAGACATCTCCCAGAGGCACAAAATAACACCCTGCAGGTCCTCTGCCATGGGGCCAACCCTTTTGCTGAATGTCAACCAATGAGGAGCAAGAACTGATGACATCAACACACCAGGGCTGAAGATAACGCCTAGTTAGAAAGTGAAACTTGTAAAAACTATAAAGGAATTGGACAGCCTGGAATACCCAAGACTAGAAACCCAGAATTCTGTTTCAACATTCTTTGTCTCACTCATTAAATCGAGATTTTAACTTGAGAAAATCTCCCTTGTCTTCCTAGTCTTCTCTCCCTCTCATCAAGCGTACATAAAAAACAGGTGCAGGTATATTTAATCACCCAATTTGGGAATGGAATTACTTGTGCCTGTTGAGTATTCGTGTGGTAGGGAAATTGGTACTAGACTCCTCCTCAAAGATAGGAAAACCCTACCCAGAGTGGTAGCTAGGAGAAATTAAAATTACCTGGAAATGGGAAATGTAGTACCTCTTGAGTCAGAGAGTGTTCCATCTTTAGAGATTCATGAAACTTAATATAAAGTACAACAGCAGGAGAATATAAGTACCTCTTGTAACAAACACAACTACCAGTTAATTCTTTCAGTAGACACACCGAGGCGTGTCTAGACTTTCATAGGGGTGGCCCTGGCCCAGGGGTGTTGAAATTATGCAGGGGTGGCCAGCAGGGTAGGTGATATGCATGCACACTCCATCCAACACAGCATCATTGTGTGATCGGTGACATTATCAATCACACACACGCCTTTGCACTTACACACACAGATGAATGGCTATGATATGTGTAGATATCATTGATAGTTCCCAGATTAAAATTACAAACAAACACACTTGACCTTATTTCCTGTGAAAGATTAAATCAAGAGTTCGGGCCTTTCTTTGAAAAGGACATAGCCACAGCTATGGCTGAAACAGTTACCCCTCTACAGGTTTGTTTGTTTGAAAAATAGTCTGATTCAGAGCAGTTAATCCCTATGTGGATCCCCACCTGATACGCATCAACATCCATTCACTCTGCCACTGATTATAAGCAGTGTGAGTCTCTCGTTAAAAAAAAAACTGTAAAAAGTAGAGCTTAGATTTTGGATGTGAATGATACTATATTCATGGAGGAGCTATGCATATCACTAATTCTGCTGTCCACCTGCGAGCTTAGACACCCCGTGTAAGAGTGTAGCCTATGAAAAAGTCTGAGCTTGCCTGCTCTGTCTCCCACTGGCTCTCTGCCTGCCACACACTAGTTTCAAGCTGAGTTGGACCTGTTGAACTCCTACAAATAAATCCAAAAACGTAAAGAATCTGGTTTTAGGGTTTAGATGAGAAGGTGGCAGGAGCTCACTTAATGATAGCAGTGGTGTAAATTTTATGTCTCAGCCCACTCTGAAGAGCCGACAGTGGCAGGTTAAACACAAGAGGTTTCTCTGCTCTCATGCCTTTTCCTCTGAAAATTAACATTGGACCCTATGGAGGGATTTTGGGAGGTGCCGCCCTAATTGAGGTCTGAAGCCAAAACTGTAAACCTCAAGAGAGACATACGAGACACATCACTATGACCGGACGAGATTTCCAGTTTGTAAAGTATGTTGGTGGGATTGTACACCAGCCCTCACAATCGTGATTTAAAATATTTTTTTCAGACAATTCAAAAGCTGCCTCCCCCACTCCAGGTGTGTAGGTTCTCCCACTCCCAGGTGCATAATGGAACACCCAGTAATTAAACTCTGATTTTGAAGATTTCATGATCTAAAATATGATGAAATCAAAATAAACTATAATTTTTATTGAAGATAAGTTTATGAATATTTGCCAGGAAAATTTGCTAATTTAGAAAGTTGAGATGGGGTTTCTAGGTGAAAGAATGGTGGAAATAGTGGCATTTCAAAGGCGTAAATATTGAAGATTTTCTTCATTGAGTTGCATTGTTTAAAATATATGAATAAAACTGAATATTTAAAATTATAAGAGATGAAATGAGAAAAGATACTTTGTATCTGAAAAACTTAATAGTTTGATAGTTGATGGGTTTCTTTGAAGCTGAAAGTATGTCAGTAGTTAAAGTCAAAATCTGGGAGAAAATAGTGTTTTGTTGTTGAAGTAGTTGAATAAAGAAAAAGGATAACAATAATGGGACTGCTGAACAGCATTCCCACTAAGCCAACCTTATTACCAATACTAACTAACTATACATATATACACCTGAAAAAAGAACATCCATCTGTGTGCAATTTACTTGTACATTCCATTCACCATGCTGTTTTATGACACTCCACTTCATTTACAATGTTCGATTATTTTGTCCACTCATTTTGATCAATTATGTTGTACATATATTAGATATTTCATATTATTATTCACTTGTGTATATATGATGTCATAGTTTTTCCCACTTGTTTGGCCTATGTTATTATTCTTAAGTTTTTATAGGCTTCATGTGCCTCTATCTTTACTGCTGTCACAACACAATCCACCTCTATGGGATAAATAGAGCTTGTCTAATCTTGGATTTATGAAACATCCAATTATAAACATGTTTTCTGAAATAAATGTTTACAGAATTACCTTACTGTTCAGAGTGATTCTGGTAGACAAGCTTATGAGATCCATAGAGCCACTTCAAAGTGTGATAATCAATATACTTGGGCCAATAAACATCAGCGTAGTAAAATTGGCTATCTCAGCATATTTATAAAGCGATATTTTCAACTTTTGCCCACTGTGTTTAGTATGTGCTGAGTATTAAGTGTACAGTACAAGTTATCAGCAGGGATGGGGAGCGTGGGTGGAGCTGTGTCCTGCTACTTCTCTTTCTAAATACACAGTGGTGAGACAGTAGCACCTGCTCACTGTCTAGAAGTACCTGAAGTGTTGTCCTCCCTTCCACTATTCAGCTGCAACACAACAATTGAGGTGATTTCTTGTGTTCACTGCACACCACCTACACAGCAAGCAAGAAATGAAAATATTAACAGACTCACTGGTTGTATTGATTCAGTATGTTTTGCCTTGGGAGACAATTACTGACCCTCTAAGGCAAAAGTGTATGCCTATAGTAGCTTTAGAGCATCTCTATTTTCACCATAAACCACTTAATACCTTACATTCATATACATTTACACCGGTGGAAGAATGTAAAGCCAGAGAAAGTTAATATTTAAGAGGGAATTAGTTCAGGGAGGGAGGAGATAGAAGAGAACAACATTGATTTTCAGTCTCAGTCTTCAAAATATATTTACTCTCTTTCTTTTCAACTGAAATGAGCAGGTTGAATGTGTTTGGTTTGCCTTTCACAAGGCTAATCCTATTTTTCAGTTCTGTGCATCCTAGAAGGAGAGGGCTGCATTTCCACAGTGGGGGTGCAACAGGCTGTGATTGGTGCTCTAGCTACCCTGCGGTGAAATGCTGTGTCCCATCTATCTCCTCACAAATAATTAAATCATAAAATAGTATTTTCCCTGCTTTATCTACGATATTGGGTGGTGCTTCACTTTCGGTTGCATTTCAGCGCTTGGGGCTGCACAACACGCATCATGTGGGGAGAGTGGGGGCTGGTCTCGTAGTTATGAGTGGGATGCGTATTCACGCCAGTCAGAAAGTATGTTTCACCCTTCCGGGCTCTCGTCAGGCTCTCTGGCTGGCCTTGAAGACTCTCCGTGTCTAAATAATCTGTTTTTCAGATGCTATAAATTAACTTTAAGGGTGCAGAGCGGCCGCGTTGGTGTAGTAGTTGCTTTCAGTAGATTGCACTGTCGCCTCACAGCAGAAAGGTACCAGGTTGGAATCCGGGCCGGATGCCCTCTGTGTGAGTTGCATGTTCCTGTGTCTGTGTGGGTTCTCTCCAGGAGCTCAGCCTGCCACATCCAAACATGCATGAGGGATTGATTAATGGCTCAATTCAGTGGCCCGTAGGTGTGAATCGTAGTGCGAATGGTTGTTTGCCCTCTGTGCCCTGCGATGAGGTAGCGACTTGTCCAGGGTGTACCTACCTTCCGCCCTAAGACAGCTGGGATTGGCTCAACCCCAGCGACCCCTATGAGGATAGCGGTAGGCCAATGAATGGATGGATGGTCCTGCGAGACATGGCTCTGACAAATCAGGTAGCTTAGCGGTTTAGCCACTTTGCAGGGTGCGGCGTTAATTAGCTACCGCAATGCTATTTAAGCGTTCGCTAGTTAACATCTGAGCTGTCCAGTGTATATCAAAGCTATTATAGTTGCCACAGTTTCATAAATAAAAGCTTATCCACACAGTTAGAAATAATGATACATTAGAACATGAAAATACATTGGTGCATGAAATTAAAAACAGTGGCGCAATCATGTGCGCGTCTTACCTCCATGTCATTTCCAACTCACTCCCATTAGTAGCATTACGCTGCACCTAATGCCGTTCATCACTACCTGAATCCTGTAGTCTTCTCGATTAGTAATCTTGCATGCCTTCTTAAACAGGTGGACAGAGAGAAGATAGCTCCTCCTCTGCTGCTGAAGTTATCAGCTCCAGTAAAACTAATGTGTTCAGTTCATCCAGACTGTTATTTGTGACTTTTTAATTAAGTTTCATCTTCTAGGAGCCACTGCATTAGCATTGTGCGCCAGCTTTGCTCTGTAACCTTACAATGAACTGGGTGCTGAGAATGTTTAAATTTAAAACTGTGACATGTTCTACACTGGCATGTGATGAGAAGGCTGATTGTGTGTCACTTTTGTATAGCCCAACAATATCATGAGTGATTCTGAATGTTGAAACATGGTTGAAACGCTACCATAATATTCTGAGTTAAACACATTATTTTTTATACCAGGGCTCATGATGGAGGCACTATAAATCAGTGATCATCTTAGTTGGCTTTCTACATAGACTCTGCATGTTTATGTCAGGCTATAAAACAGTGTGAAAGGTGCACAGGGCCTCCCTGTTGTGCAGACCAGCAACAATCACAGACTTCATAGATACTTTATGATCAAGTGTGAGCTGTTGTACTAAGGAAGTCCTTGTTCTCTCCAGCTGTTCATCCCAATCGTCGCAGCTCCTATAATACTACTATATGTTTGTCTCTTTATTTTCTACTCAAAAGCCCTTGCGCCCTTGCTTTACTTACATATCAGGCTCCCCAATAAGTAGTATCTCTTTTAAAGAGAGAGTACCACCGTGAGACTGGCGGTTTCAGAGAGGCTGATTAGCAAAATCTCTAATCTAAGCACACGCTTTCAGCAGTCAGAGATGGCACATCCATCAGAAAGATATGAGCACCTTGCTGCCCAGGTCAGAGAGGGCAGCAGCTATTTGATTAAAATTATGCACTTGCCCTACGCGAAGGTTATACCAAATCCATACCAATACACTTTGGGATTTTTAATATCAGTCTTGCATCAGTGACTGTACCCTCGCACATGGAGGCGAGCGAAAGCCCTCATCCACCACCATCAAAAATGATGACCATACGTGGGCGTGGGGAAACCAGGGATGAATCACCTGGTTACAATCAGGATTCATCAGCAGAATTACATTTCTATAGGAGAACATTGCACAGAATTTAGTTTGCTCCACAAGTCATTACCTGTCCTGCTTTTTGAACATTGTATGACATTTTCTAAAGCTTTGTCTTTGTCACATTTAGTGCATGGACATCACTTGCTTTACTAGCAGGTATGGCTGCGCCTCTGAGGCAAAATCTCCATGAGAGTAAGAACCTTTAAGCCATTGTGTTTGTTTCACATATGAAGCTCATTTGTCCTTTGTTTAAAGTACTAGATTCCCACTATGTGGAGAAAATGCACATTTTGCCAGTTAGAGTTTGATTTGACAGGAGTTGTTCCTCAATTGTAACAGTCAGTAAACACTGCTCATGCACTCTGCTTTGTGTATTGCAGAATGAAGGAGAGGTCATGTGATTTACCGAGTCTGGAGAGGTGAACCAAACATGGCTCCTGCAGGATGGGGATGAGTGTTCAAAATGACCCACCTGAGGGTCTGTGATCCCTGCCTCTGAAGGTTAACCTCTTTCAAATTTTTACGATGCTGATGAGTGTATGACTAACATGTTTATTATTGTATTGATAGCCACTTTATTATTCATATGTACTGATTGTCACATAAGCAAGTCCATGCAGCAATAAACTGAATGTGTTTATGTGTCCTACAGTTGGTGATATTGATGTATTTTCAGCATGGAGGGCATCAAAGTCTGGATATTATTGTTAATAAAGTGGAAGTTGCTGACCCTTCATACACCAGACATGTGATCCCACTGCATGTGTGAAAAAACTCCTGGCTCAGTGCCACTTACATTCATGGGCAAGATAAGGGTGATTTGCATGGAGGCCCCTGATGCGTGAGGTCCAAAAGGTCCAGGAGGACCAGTGGGGACCCCCAGGACCCCCTGGACCACCAGGACTGGGACCCTGGACCATCCAGGACCCCTGAGACATCAAGGACCCCCAGGACCCCCTGGACTCAGTAGTCCTCTTTACAATGAGGTCATGCTGTAAAAGTTTGTTTCATTTGTTTTTTGTTCTGTGTGTGTTTATTGTTGTTAATTGTGCAAGTCATTCCAATTGTTCAAAAATGTTTGTTTTTAAATGTTTAATGTATAAAATATAAAATGAATATCATCAAACATATTTGAGTTTATTACTGCATGATGTAGAATATGAATACTCTGGAGCAGATTTAATCATAAATTAGCTAATTAATATAACTATTTATTTATAACCAAAACTCTAAAGTGTCAGAAGTCTCAATAAAATTGTCATAAAAAGGTGAAGGAACAGTGACACTCAGCTCAGGTATAATTCAGTATTACACTCTTAATAAGTAAGAAATCATCAGAGGCGCCACTCAGTTTTGCTAAAACAGGAAAACTTGTAGATTTGACATTAGTATAGAGTCTTAATCTCTAAAATTGTTACAGAGTTCTTGACCTAGTGTACATTGATTCATTACTTTATATACACACAAATCAAATAGCAAGTTCTTTATAAATGAGATGTTTATTTGACAAACTATAAACAATTCTACTAATAAGAAAATAACTAATAATAAATGATTAATTTGACAAACTAAATGACCAGACTACTAACAGAAAATAATAGAATAGAAAATATAAAATAACGAATGCAGAAGATTGATGGATGAATAAATGGTATTAATTCAATTTGATATAATAGAATGATGATTAAAAAAAGGAAGATGGACGAACAAATGATTAATTATTTCAGTGTAACCAGTTAGATTAGTGATTGATATCTGAACCACATTGAAGTTGTACTGTTGTTAACAACACTTTATTCAGGGTTGTGCTCCGTTTCCAGCATTTGAGAGTTTGAGAGGCATCAGAGAAGGCTGTGGAGCAGTTTACTATTCTGAATCTAAGTTTTAGTATTTTTATTATTCAGTATTATTAAAGTTCTCTAGAGTAAACTCTAAAACTTGGCCAGTTAATTTAGTATCTAATCATCAAACTCTTTAATATGTGAGAGAATGTCAGTAGGTGCTGCTCATATCACTGCTCGTAGATAGATGGAAGGTGTTGAGCAGTGAGGAGTGGCTGCAGGTTCTGTCTGGACCTCGGGTGCTTGGATCTGCTGGATCCCATGGAGGCGACCTGACGAGGTAAACTCATCATGATCTCTCTCTCTCTCTGACATCAGTGGTCATCTTTGGAAATCTGTGGACATCTCTGGACAACTTTGGTTGACATGACTCGGCATGGGTGTTTCCATGTCAATCTGTCAGTCTCTGATGGCGAGTCCTGTACCCTTTAACAACTGTGTGTGTATGTGTGTGTCTGTGTGTGTGTGTGTGTGTGTCTGTGTGTGTGTGTGTGTGTCTTGTAGTCCTTGATGTCTGGTATGAATTTTCCCATTATTGTGGATCCTTGGCTCAAAGAAAGAACCCCAGTGCTCCTTTGTGTTTTTCCTCTCAACCATATTCACACCACTATTTTATATCAGTGCTGATACACCAAGACAATTTTATGGGGTTCCATAGTTATTGCTTTGCATTTTGTAAGTAAGAAATCAGGCCTTCATCATTCCCTGAAAAGTCATGTGCTGTCCCTTAGTGGTTAACATGGATTGTCTATTGCGTGCACTAGAGTGGGAGAACTACACATCTAAGAGTGGAGGACAGCTTCTAAATAGAGTAAACCAGATATATTTAAATGTGATTGTGAGGAATATGTACACCTGACATAATTTTTACAGCAAAACGTTAGAAATTTTGTCAGTCGTAACAATGTGTCTCAGTGGTGTCTGTGAGATTTATAATTTGGGCTTCAGACCCTTGGCATTAGGGCAGCACCTCTGGAAATCCCTCCCAGGGTCCTGTTTCTTTCAGAGGAAAAAGTACAGAAAAGCCAGAGAAACCTCTTGTGCCCAACCTGCAGCTGTCGGCCTTCTGAGTGGAGCTAGAGACATAAAATTTATAGCTCTGTTATCATCCTTGACTCCTGCCGCCTCTCGTCCAAACCTCAGGCGTACTCATACGGTTTTGATTGTCAGAGAATTCCGACAGAGTCAACACAGCTTGAAATCAGTGGCAGGCAGTGAGGCAAGTGTGGGAGACAGAGCAGGCGTGCCTGGAGCTTTTCATAGGGGTGCTTACGAGGTGTCGAGAAGCCATGCAGGGTGGACAGCAGGAGTAGATGATGTGCATGCCTCATGACCATAGCATCCCTTCACATCCAAAAATCCACAGGTCTACTCCTCACACAGTTTTTTAACGAGGTAATTGACAGGTCAAACATAATCAGTGGCAGAGTGTGAATGGATGTTGATGCGTGTCAGGTGGGGATCCACATAGGATGAACTGCTCTGAATCAGACTCATTTTCAAAATAAAGCCCCAAACTCCAGAGGGGTAGCTGTTTCTCACAGGAAGCTGTGGCTATGACTGTCCTTTCAAAATAAAAGCCCGAACTCTGATTTAATCTTCACAGCGAAGCACAAAGTGCATGCTTCGGTGTGCTTTTTACAACATAGATCTTTGACAGGCACATTTAATGTGGATATAGTGTTTAAACACACCAGGCGTGTCTAGACTTTCATGGGGTGGCCCCTGGCCCAAAGTGTTGAGGAAATTATGTCGGGGTAGCCCAGCAGAATTCGATGATATTCATGCACCCCTCCATCAACACTGACATCACTGTGTGATTGGTGACATTATCAATCTCACACACAGATACACACCCGACATGCACACCCACATACACACACCACACACACACACACACACCCACAGACACACACACAAATTCACCCACTCACACACACACACATACACACACACACATACACCCACTCACACATACACCCACACACACACACACAGTGCAGCTAGGACCAGCTGGTCTGGCGGCAGAGAGCGACAAGCGTTAAAATCTGTCGGTGCATTTATAAGTGTGAAGCTAATATTAGTTATTATTTTTAAGTATTAAATAAGCATCACCATGGTGAAATGATTTACAATAAATCATCATTTTGATCTGCCCTGTTTAGGAACACTGCTGCCTTCCTTTGTTGGCTGGGGCTGGCTCTGACAGTGTCAGTTTTACTAGAACTTCTGTGTTAAATTTCAAATCAAGCCCCAGGTGTTTGCGTTTATAGAAATCCCGTTTGTTAAGGCTTTTATTTTTGACATAATAAAATATAAGAATAAATCCCCAGTGTGGCTTGGCTGGCTTGATGTGGTATGACAAGTTGCAGATTTACCGTCATTGATATATCTATGTTAACACTGTTCATGATAGTTATTGATGTGACTGTAATTTGATCAGTGTCTCATACCTCACCAATATTGCAGAGCATAATAGGAGGAAGAACTATACTGATTGATGTGTGAGTTCAACCTTTAGCTCTTTATGGACTTTGCTGACATTTTATTTGTGAGATATAATGAGTTTATAGAGTGATCTTGTGTTTTTCAACATTATAGTTGTGAAGTAGAAACCAGAGCAGTGGATTAAGCAGAGTGGCGACTTACTCCCATAGGCATACGCTGTACAGCCGGCGGACCCACTTCCGGGTTATGGGACTGCAATAGTTCAACATGGCCGCCTGTCCACGTCAGGACCTTAGTTCCTTCTATGGCCTGGAGCAAGCACTCACGAGTAAAATGATAAAATATCAACTAGTTTAATGGCAATCTGATGTGTTATTGATATCGAGGGACCTTTATATGTAAAAATGTATGTGCCCAAAAATGTAATTACGTTTTTAGTCAGGAATTGGGATCGATTTTATTTTTATTGTTTATGTTTTTATGATATGAACACCTGCATTTGACATATGATTTTGTTAAATGTATTTTTATATAATATTTTGTATGTATCTGTGATTGTTCAATAGCATTGGTGGTAACAATTAACTATCTACTCTGTTTGACATTTAAATCATACGTATACATGCATACCTGCGTTGTGATGACAAACACGTCTGATTTTACAATATCAGTTTATTTTGAGCCTTGTCATAATTTTGATTTTTTCTTGTTTTCACACACACACACACACACATTGGCTGTGACATTCATTTAAATTGCCCACATAAAATTTCTGAATGAAAATCAGTAATTTATCATCATTGTCCAATCTCAGAAGAGTGTTTGAAATAGCCTTATGTTGCTAAATAAGAGATCACTTTGCATCAGATTACGATATATAGTTCCTTATTCTCCAGTTAGTGAAGCTAAGTTTTCCTCAAAAACACAATGAACAAACTTGTCATGTTCGCACGTCATACAGGCACTCAATATATGCAGAAGTGACTTTGGCGATGTACCTGGCGTAATCATAAGAGTTGCAAATGTTGACTTATTAAGTTTAATTTTGTATTTTACCTCTTAAATGCGCACTCACTGCAGTCTGTCCCGTTGAAGAGCATGGACAGTGCAGGCTACGCTTGGAACTATTGAGGGGTACATGAACCACGTGACGCTCGGCGAGATCTGAAGTTGTCGCCACTGTTTAATCCACTGCTCAGTACAGAGTTAGAATGACACACAACTAAAGTGCAATTGGCCAATTAACATAAACATGAGCAGGACAACCACCACTCCTTGTGTTACAATATATATACCCAAATGTGATGGTTGTAATTTTATATTGGTGTTTATCTATTTTTGGGGTCCCTGTCAGTCTGAGCTGACCCTTGGAATTCTCTAAATTTTCCCCCTATCTGAAGCCCATGGATAGGAGCCAGGCGGCTGAGGATTAAGCAGTGCATGCTGCAGCCTTCACTGGGCTGGCAGTGAGAGCAGAGAGAGAAGACCTGAGGAGCTCATAACAGCAGATAGGCAAGAGTTACTTCTGCAATAGCATTACACAAAACACATAGTCTAATTTGTCCATTTAACACCACTTTAAGATTTGAAAAGAAATGGAAAAAGTAGAAATTATTCTAGTTTATATGTTTCATAGTGATATCTGTTCCCTTAATTTTGATGTGTTTCCAGATCACATCAGATCAAGAGTCGAGTTAATGAGTCAATGCTTTAATAAGTGTCTTTAGAATGATTGAGAGGTTTGATAACGTTCACATATTTATGAATGAAATAATGTCTGACATCCACCACACCTGTCCCTTTGTCTCTGTCTGCACACTCGTCTTTTTGTCCGTCTGTTAGTTTTCTACTTTCCTTATGGTTGCAGTAGCTTCAGTAGCTTTGACATTTAACTCACAGCCTCTTAAAGACAGTAATGTTGCTTCATGATCTACCGCGTCCCTCACCTTTAGTCTCCAGTCATGAGCCTCGGCCGTAATTATTCTGCTGTGTCACTTGAGACTGCTTCACGCTCTGAGTCTTAGAGGTAAGTGTTGTCTCTCTCAACAGATAACTTTTTAACAGTAAATAAGTGGTAAAAATGAATTGAAAACACAGGATCAGTGGTTTAAATCAACAAAAATATGTTGTGATAACTGGTGTGCTTCAAACCTCAAAGCAGCATTTCTGTTTAGTCTTTGATAGCTAATATTATATAATGCTACTAACGTCACTACTTGATAATACTTGCTGGGTTAGTCAGCAAAAAAAACTGACAACTTTTCTCCCCACTAAATAAGAACTGTTGTCTTGTTCGCTCTCTCCACTCCCAGTTAACTAGGATATGGAAGCAAATCTGTACCATAATTTGTTAAAAATGCGTTAACTCAAATACTTTTTTCATTTATAGCACCATTTTGACTCATGAATAAAATGAGTAATAAATCAATTTGAATTTGCAATCCCACAGAGAGTAACGTCAAGCGACGGCCTCGACTACCTCAAGATCTGATGACTGAGCCGTGCTACGCCAACTAATATCGATAGGAAGCGGTGTAGATAAACATTCAACACTGGAGCAGAAGAGAGACAAGAGGAGAGTGAAGGTCAATATTGGTACATAGACTGGTGTATGAAACAGCAGGAACTTCCCCACCATGTCAGTAGTTACGCAGCTGGAGGAGGCCACAGCCTGGAGCGGCAACAAAATAAACCATAAACAGCAGGTTTAATTTCAAGTCTTTCTCAGACCATGTTTTCAACAACAACAAAAGCAACCAACACTTTTACCTTCTGATCGGCTGTGGCTGGTGAATTTCAAGCTTACAAGCTAACATGCAAGAGGCTGCAGGTCTGATTCTTTGTAGTAAATCGTTACAGCTCAAGACACATTTACAATAAATCCGTTTTCTAATCATTATCATATCTGAAGCTAAAGTGAAATTTATGCCAATGAGGAGCTTTTCTTTGTACATATCTTCCACTCACATACATTCATGTGAAAAATGAGCTCTTCTGACACCAGAAAAGTCTAGTCTCAGTGTGTTAATGTGGATCTTGGCGCATGTGTGGACATCTCTATGCATTCCTATAGCCATACATGTCATATTTACCAATCCATTTCTGCACTTCTAGCTTTTTATAATATATAGACTAGTTTCAACACTTCCTCCCAGTATATATTATTATAATTTATAATAAATAACATTATGATAAAACAGTAATTATTAATTTTAAAATTATACATTTCTCATTTTGTATAGGCAGTTAGAAAGTGGCTATCAAACGACCTATTAAAGGTACCAGAATACAGGAAAAGACATCTACTCTCTTAGAACCCCTCTGGTGAGGATCAATTCCTCCCCTGACACACCTTGTATACTTTTCATAGATATATTGACCAATACTATTAATTCAAGCTAGTCTGATCCACCATGTCTTATAGAATACCATAATTTAAACCCTATTCTTATTTATCTTAACTTATTTGTGCCTTCATTTAATTTCTAAGCAAAAACTATCCCATATATATCATCATTTTGTTTATTTTTCATTCTGGTTCTTTAGGCATATATTCAAAAATAAAGTTCAGTTAGATTTAAATTCTTACTACTTTCTTATTTCTTCCAGCTGAGGTTTGAGGCTGTTCAGTCCTTACCCTGCATGAGGTTTCTAGAGGTCAACCCCACCAGCCATTAATACAAAAAAGAGAAAGGCCACCACACACCTTTTTTTTTCTCTGTTGGCCAAAGAAGAACTGTAATCTGAATACATTATTGAAAGAGCCCTTGAAAGGGCAGATAAGAAGAAGGAAAATCACATTTCCCAAATAAGTTTATAGTATACCTTGTATATAGTCAGTTGTGCTATTTAAAATGTCCAAAGTTTGGTCAGCTAGCTAATTTGATGGATTCTGCATTCATCAATAACATCTAGTAACACAGATCTTCAAGTAGCTACTTATAAATCCCTAGCATGACAGTGTGTAAATTTTATCCCTTTATAAATGTTGCTTGTGCTGACTAAATTACAATTTTTGTATGTACTTCTCTCCATGTATATCTTTTTACAATACTGATGTCTTTGAAACATGTCATGTAAACATGATGAAAGATTAGAAATATTTGTAGTAGGAGAGGGTTTAGGGATAGGACATGCATGTAGCTGCATCAGCTCCATCTAAATACGTTTGTATAGCTTATCCGTGAAAACTTTAATTCCAAAATGATCAATGATATCAATTTGAAATGCGTGTTTCTGCATGTTGTGTTGTGTGCATGGTCTGACAAACACTTCATCCATGTGCGGTATTGCATGGATGCACTACCGATCGACTACTATCACCACAGAACTCTGCCACACTGAGACAATTCAACCCTTAATGGAGACAGTTTGTCCCCTTGTGGCACCTTAAAAAACATAACATACTTCATTATTACTGGAACGGTCAACTCGGAGTCTTCTAAGACCATTTCAGCTAAACTATTTCCAAATTTTAGTTTACACTGTGAAAACAGAGCGAGGTTACAAAGGGTTTCCAACTCTTTGCATAAAAAGGGATCGAACAATGGGACTAGCCGCTAAGCAAGCCAAGATAGAAGCTATTATTGTGGAGAATGTGAGCATCAATCTCACTACCTCTCATATTAATAAGCACTCTACTATTTGAGCTATTCTGTATGGAATGCCTTAGCCCCATGTAGATCATCTCATCCCATACTTTTCAGACCTCTTGAAGGTCTCTGGATCTGAGCGTCTACTGTAATTCATGTGAACAGTGTGGCCGAGGTGGCTGAATCAGTGTGCTTTCCAAGTTCAAATTCCATTGTTATTCAGATAAACTTACTTTAGTCTTTGCAGTTTACATAGTTGACTCCATACACTGTAATCTGTTGTCCTTGCTGGACTGCTAATTCAAGGTTCAAGGTGCTATTGTTGTCTCTGCAGAACAAGAGCTTTTGGAAGTCTCTAGGCTTAAGGCGTTTGTAAAGATAAAGACATAAAAATAATTAGTGAAACAAGGGTTGCTGGAATTGGTGCAGTGGTTAGCACTGTGGCCTCATAGCAAAGAAGGTAGGAGTTGAATCCTGGTCCAGGGCTGTGTGAGTTTGCATGTTGTACCTGTGTCTGAGTGGGGTTCTCTCCGGGTACTCCAGCTTCCCTCCCACCATCCAAAACATGCATGGGAATGAGGATAATTATTCATTTAAATTGACCAGTAGATGTGGTTGTGTGTCCTGTGATGAACTGGTGACTTGTCCAGGGTGTACATGCCTTTCTCCCTAAGACAGCTGGGATAGGCTCCAGCTCCACATGACAGGCGGTGTCCCCTTTCTCATCCCGGAGGCAGAAATCCTCATGGAGGTTTAGGAGAGGTAAAGGACAAAATGCAAATGAAAAGAAAATGCCACTACGGTTTATAAAACAAGGAGAGAAAAGAATAAAGCTACAGACCTCCTGAATATGTAAACAAGAGCACAAATACACACTCAGTGCTCCATGAAACATCTGGTAATTAAATAGAGTCATTAACATCTCTGAAAACTAGATTATCAGAGACAGGCGAAAATGTAAGTGGGGAAACCACCTGCAAGATGTGGTAGAATTGTGAAAATGTAACTCCATCAGTTATATGCGTGTATATATATATACGTCGATATATACATACGTGCGATATACGTGTATATACGATACATATATGTATACATACAAACATATATATATAATAATATGTATACATATATATGTATGTATCTTATATATATATCCTTTGACATATATACATATATCTGATATATATATACGTTTATATATGTACATATATCACAAATATATATATGCGTATATATATACATTAATATTATATATATATATATATATATATATATATATATATATGTATACTCCCTATTAGATAGCAATATACAGTCATATTGCACATTCGATATCAATATTAATAGAAAAATATAGTTGATATAGCGATCAATATTTTCACTGAGACTACTACAAAAAACTAATGTGACTCTAGCCAGCTGGATGTGGATTCACCGGCAAGAGAATTACCGGGTTAGATTTGACCAGAATACTACTGTATTTCTCTCTGGTGCTCTGACTTCTCACATCCAAAAACAATACATGGGATTGGAGTTAATTGGCTATTTACAAATTGACCGTAGGTGTGGTAATGTGGTATGAGTGAGTTGTCTGTCTCTATGTGTCCTGTGATGAACGGAGACTTGTCCAGAGTGTACCCACTGCCTTCGCCTAAGACAGCTGGGATAGGCTCCAGTCCCAAATACAGCTTATGTTGATGTATCAGCATTAATACTCAATAATATAATATATGATACAATATGAACTGGAGCAGGTACTTTAAAATTTGAAATTTTGTAGGGCTCAGTGTTGTATTGACAGCTAACAGACCATTGGTGAAATGTGTTTAGTAATAATAATAGCAGCTAGTTAATGAGTGCTTTTACTTTATGTATTTGTGTGTACTTACTTGATACCCGATAACTGATGGATCAGCTAGCTCAAAAGTTTTGTCTTCACTTTCTCAGGTGAAATGAGCAGCGTGTCTTCTGTTAAACACTTCCGGTGTGTTCGTTCTGTTCTAATTTGCTTTGATCTGAATTCTAATCTGTGATCCTTGAATTCTATTCTGCTTTGATCTGAATTCTAATCTGCTTTAGTCTGTATTCTAATCTGCTTTGATCTGTACTGTAACTTTGGTTACCCAGGCAACCGCAAAGTAACTAAGTACACATTAATGTATCTTAATACATAATGCATGTATACATACACACACATACACACACACACACACACACACACACACACATCAGTCTAGTGTCCAGTATTAGTCCAGTTAACAACAGACAGAGAGTCTAAGCAGGTCAGTTTTTATCAGACATAAGTACTTAAATTTTAACTCTATAGCGTGTTAAACTGCTTAGCTTGAATCTGCTTGCAGGGAATTTTCAAGAGTGGCATACAGACGGATAAGTAACACTAACATTCACATGTTGGCAACATCTTTAACAAGTTTTTTCCAACTGAACATGGCTTTTATATATGATTTTATTGTGCAATGGTTGAGGAAGATGTTGGCAGCATGCCCCCTTCTGTTCGATATTGGTCACAGTTGCTAACAGTTCTCATTGAGATAAGATGATCTAGCTTCCCAGCTAAGTATTATTTCTGAAGGCTGCTGACACAGGATAAGAATACATAGCTGGCATCAAATCTTGGGGCCAATGAAGAGAAACAGACAACACAGACCTTTCTCCAGACAGTCAAGGCCTATTCTTAGCCCGTCCCCTGGCCCCAGCCCCCTTTCGGCTCTTTTTTCGGGCAAAGGCCCCCCCCCCAATTCTTGCTCACATTTTCCCGGGAATATTCCATCTGCCCCGTTTTTTCCCAGCCATTAAAAAGGCAAAGATGTTTAAAACGTTATTTTCCCTCCTTTTTCCAAGGCCATTTTCCCGCTGGGCGCGTTGCCCCCTGGTGAACGCGCGTTTAAAAGGGAGAACCCTTTGGGTCGGGCCCCCTTCGTTGCCGGCCTGCCGACCTCCAAAAAAAATTTGTCTTTTTCCCCCGGGGGCCCGACGGCGGGGCCCCCGTTTCCCGCCCAAATTTTGCCGCCCAAAGGGATGTTCCCAGCGGCACTGCAATACCAGGTGTCTGGGTGAGGGGGGCAACCCCCTTTTCATCTCCTATGCAAAAATCCATTTAATATTTGCCCCTGATAGGGGCTTCAATTTTAAAACGTAAGAACAGATACACCTTGATCTTGCCAAAGGCCCGGCGATGACCGGCGCTTGCTGCCCCGGCGCCCTTCCTGGCACACTTGTCCTTCCCGGGGTGATCTTTTCATTTGGCACAAAAACGGCTCCTCCTCGCACCTCCCCCCCGATGCCCCCGGGGACTCCCAGAAAAAAAGAAAACCCCGAGGGGCGAAGTGTGCAACAGCGTGAAATCACACAGATATCCGTAAACATTGGGGCCTTTTTGAGGTGCTCCGGGCCCGGTAATAATGGGGTTGGGGGTTGTATTCGAGGGGCTCGGGGCCCCTCAGCAGGTTGGAACAAATTCCCAAATTCTCACCCAGCAAAAATGTAGCGCGTACACTCCCCCCTGTTTGTTTGTTGAGCTCAAGCCCCAGGACTGAACTCTGGAATTGGGTTAGACCGTATAAAGGGCTGTCTTGGCCCGCCCTGCTTGGTTCAACTCTACCGGGAGGGGGGAAAACGTCAAGAAGGTGGTTCACCCCGGGAGGGTCCGTTTCACTCGGTGGTGCTGACCCCCGCAATTCCCAAATGTGGGGTCTGGCATAATTTCTGGTAGTGGGGGGGCTGCGTTGCTCTCCCTGCCTTTGTGAACCCAAAAAGAAGGAGGGGCCACTTTCTTTTTTTCCCCCAAAACGTATTAGGGCTTTTATTTTTTTTTTTTTCTGTGGTCCCAAAACGTGGCAGAGCTGCTGTAGGTGTTTTTGGGTATGTGTTGGGTTCCCAGGGGATGTGGCCTCGCCAGGGAGCTAAATAACAAAAAAGCGGGCATGTTTCGTGCGTTTCCCAAGGGAAATGGACCCCCAAAAAAACCCTACCAGCGACTAAGATCAACTTTCTTTTGTTTCCCCCCTAAAGGCTCAACCAACGGGTGAAACTTTCCAAAAAAATTAAACCTTTTCTCCCCTCCGGAAATCTTTGTGCGAAAAACTTGTGCGAATGAAGAAAACCCCAAAAAACACAGACCTTTCTCCCAAAAGCAGTCAAAACCTATTTTCCCCGCCCCTGCCCTGGGGCAGCCTCCTTTTGGCGTGCTGCATTTCGGCGACCACCCCCCCAATTCTTGTCCATGTTCCCCAATTTCCATCTGCTCCGTTTTTTTGTCAGCCATTCAAAGGAAAATGTTTCAGGACCCTTATCTTCCCGCCTTTTAAAGGGTTCATCTTCCCCTGGGCGGGGTTATTTTCCCGCCAGTCGTCAAGGCTTTGCGCTGATTTGAACCAGACGTTCCACAAGAGACCCG
>JAQQSB010002141.1:0-37243 GCA_029721515.1 Synanceia verrucosa
CTTGTGATCACTAAGTGCAGTTACATTAAAAGCCATTGGTCTCTATCCTATCCTCTATGCCCCTTGTGCTCAGTACTAAATCTATCCTACTTTGTTTTAACACCCTCCACTATTTGTGCTCTGGTAAAATCTCTCCCATCACATCTTCTTTTTCTCTCCACACATCCATCATATCTTTCTTACACTCATCATTTCTTTCAACACACTCTCTACTAATCACTCCTATAAACACACATTCGACACATCCATTCTCCTTAAAACACACATTAAACTCCCCACTATGATACAGTGCTTTGTTGACACATCCCCCCACTTTACTAAAAATCCCTCCTTTCCTTTCATCATTTGTGCATATATATTGATCAACTGAAAAGTTTCCCCCATGTGCTCAAAATTAATCCCTATCACTCTCCCCTCACCATCATTCACACACACATCCTCACATCCTCAATCACACCTTCCTTTACACAAAATTGCTTGACCCTTTTCACTCTATGTTCTCACCATTATCTTCACAAAAGTTTCCACCCACCCACTTCTTCACACACTCTCTCATACACTCACCATCCCACGTGTCTCTTGTAAACAGATTATGTCGGTTGAGCATCTTTGCAAGGCTTGTCAGCTGCCTGTCTACACTTCTTAGCCCATTAGCAAAAGGAGTGAGAGACGCTGATCATAATAAACAAAAATAAAAAAAAGAAAATAAACTCACTCAGCGCTATTTGCAGCTTTTCTTCATCTTGACCGCCTTGATGACTTCTTTCCTCCTCTGTGGCTTTTTCCGGAAGTTCTGCCACCTTACTTCCAGGTGTCCCCATCACTGTCCGTGTATATCAGAGCAGTTCACAGTCCCATCTTCCTCCTCCTCCCCTGGTCTCCCCAGAGTCCCATCACCCACACACTCCTTGCCCGCTCCTTCTTTCATCCTTCTCTCGTCCGCAAGGCAAGCCCCGCTTCTGTGTTTTCTCTCCTCCCTCGGGCGTTTGTTTCTCCGGCTGCCACATCTCCCTCTTGCTCCTCGACTGTTCCTCTTCCCTCCTCCATTCTCTCCCCTAGTTCCTCGTCCCTGTCCTCCGCTGTCTCTCCCCTCTCCTCCGGTCCGCGATTCCATTCTCCTCCCCTCCGCCTGCTTCCTCTCGCTCTGCTCCTTTCTCGTCTCCTGCTCCTCTGTCTCCGCCTCTTCGCCTCCGCCTCTCTCTTCCTCGTCCCCGCCTCCTCTCGCCTCCGCCTCCGTCCCCCGTGGTCCTGGATGCCTTTCCTCGCTCTCCTTCTTTCTTCTCCTGCCCTCCTCTCCATTCGCGCCATCTCTCATGTAGTGTCCTTTGTTTATGGTACATCTATAGCATGTGAATTCTGGGGCAGTCGCTACAGGATGTGCCCTGGTTTTATGCGACAGCCTGCATACTTTAATCTTGCCTGTCGTGAGATTACGCGGAAGTATTCATCCCGCTGCCAGGTCAAATTTAAATAGAATATGGTAGTGACTGGATGTCTTTGTTGAATTTAACTTTATAACATATCTTGTCCCATCAGCTGCGTTTGTGTTCGGGCCATGACCCTCTTCCCTTATGGTAGACAATCGGCGCTATACTCCAGTTAACAAGTTTCATTGTGATTTCCTCATCTGTGGATGTGTATAGCCGGCAGACTCCATAAAATATACTTAACCATATCCTCTATCATTACAGAGTTCTTTTCCCAATGATGTTACATGCTTTTTATTTCTGATTCCATCCAGCAATTTGTTTTTTGCTCCTCTTTCCCCATGGTGATCTCCCATATTTAAGTTCTCCCAACAGTCCTGCATGCAATCAAATCACTGTGTAGATTTTTCTTTGATGTTTTGATTAGCTCCATCACTGTTATATTGTCCTTCCTCTCTCGATTTCCTAACACTTACTGTTAGCTCTTTTTTTGTAAGTGGTTTTATTTTATTACAGTCATACCATGTCCTGTTCTTCTGAGCGCTTGTCCTTGTCCATTCATAAAATGTATCTCCTGGTGTTGGACTGCCTCTAGAGAAAGACTGGCTGCTCCCTACACACAGTGAGACACTGCAGGGGAACACAGTCCAAAAATTAGAAACAAGGAAAGTTCAGTAATCTGAAACTTATCCTGACAAAAAATTGCAATGTACAGGCTGCCACAATACACAGCAGTGATGATGTGGTGAAAGGAGGATGTGGCACCTCCTCTCTCTCTCTCTCTCAGTGGGTGGCGCGGTTGGTGTGGTCAGTAGTTTAAAAAAAGACAAATGCCCACAAAGGGGCCTTTCAAGGATGCTACAAAGTCTTTCTGACAACTTTTTGGAGCTGTATTGTTTTTGTCTTTTTGACATGCGATGACATTTTTTGGCAGTTTTCCCAATCAGCCAGTTGAAAAGCTTACAGCACCTGGTATTGCCAGGCTGGTCTCCCATCCAAGCACTGACCAGGCCTTTAAATTCCGTGCTCAGACGAGATCGGGCGTATGCAGGTTGGTGTGGCCGTAGTTTAAGACAAATGCCACAAAGGGGCCTTTCAAGGATGCCGCAAAGTCTTTCTGACGACTTTTTGGAGCTGTATTGTTTTGTCTTTTTTGACATGCGATGACATTTTTTGGCAGTTTTTCCGTCAGTTGAAAAGCTTACAGCACCTGGTATTCCCAGGCGGTCTCCCATCCAAGTACTGACCAGGTCCGTCCGTGCTTAGCCTTCCGAGATCAGACGAGATCGGGCGATGCAGGTTGGTGTGGCCGTGAAGGGAAGACAAATGCCACAAAGGGGCCTTTAAGGATGCCGCAAAGTCTTTCTGGACGACTTTTTGGAGCTGTATTGAAGTTTTTGTCTTTCTTGACATGCGATGACATTTTTTGGCAGTTTTCCCACCGCCAGTTGAAAAGCTTACAGCACCTGGTATTCCCAGGCGGTCTCCCATCCAAGTACTGACCCAGGCCCGTCCTGCGGCTTAGCTTCCGAGATCAGACGAGATCGGGCGATGCAGGTTGGTGTGGCCGTAAGCGCGAAGACAAATGCCACAAAGGGGCCTTTAAGGATGCCGCAAAGTCTTTCTGACGATTTTTTGGAGCTGTATTGAAGTTTTTGTCTTTTTGACATGCGATGACATTTTTGGCAGTTTTCCCACCATCAGTTGAAAAGCTTACAGCACCTGGTATTCCCAGGCGGTCTCCCATCCAAGTACTGACCAGGCCCGTCCGTGCTTAGCTTCCGAGATCAGACGAGATTGGGCGATGCAGGTTGGTGTGGCCGTAGCTTAAAAACAAATGCCACAAAGGGGCCTTTAAGGATGCCGCAAAGTCTTTCTGACGACTTTTTGGAGCTGTATTGATGTTTTGTCTTTTTGACATGCGATGACATTTTTTGGCAGTTTTCCCACCATCAGTTGAAAAGCTTACAGCACCTGGTATTCCCAGGCGTGTCTCCCATCCAAGTACTGACCAGGCCCGTCCTGCGCTTAGCTTCCGAGATCAGACGAGATCAGGTGTATGCAGGTTGGTGTGGCCAGAAGCTAAAACAAATGCCACAAAGGGGCCTTTAAGGATGCCGCAAAGTCTTTCTGACGACTTTTTTTGGAGCTGTATTGATGTTTTTGTCTTTTTGACATGCGATGACATTTTTTGGCAGTTTTCCCACCGGCCAGTTGAAAAGCTTACAGCACCTGGTATTCCCAGGCGGTCTCCCATCCAAGTACTGACCAGGCCCGACCGCGTGTTTAGCTTCCGAGATCAGACGAGATCGGGCGATGCAGGTTGGTGTGGCCGTGAAGCTTAAAACAAATGCCACAAAGGGGCCTTTAAGGATGCCGCAAAGTCTTTCTGACGACTTTTTTGGAGCTGTATTGATGTTTTTGTCTTTTTGACATGCGATGACATTTTTTGGCAGTTTTCCCACCGTCAGTTGAAAAGCTTACAGCACCTGGTATTCCCAGGCGGTCTCCCATCCAAGTACTGACCAGGCCCGACCGCGTTTAGCTTCCGAGATCAGACGAGATCGGGCGATGCAGGTTGGTGTGGCCGTAAGCTTAAACCAAATGCCACAAAGGGGCCTTTAAGGATGCCGCAAAGTCTTTCTGACAACTTTTTGGAGCTGTATTGATGTTTTTGTCTTTCTTGACATGCGATGACATTTTTTTGGCAGTTTTCCCACCGCCAGTTGAAAAGCTTACAGCACCTGGTATTCCCAGGCTGGTCTCCCATCCAAGTACTGACCAGGCCCGTCCGTGCTTAGCTTCCTAGATCAGACGAGATCGGGCGATGCAGGTTGGTGTGGCCGTGAAGCTAAAACAAATGTCACAAAGGGGCCTTTAAGGATGCCGCAAAGTCTTTCTGACGACTTTTTGGAGCTGTATTGAAGTTTTTGTCTTTTTTGACATGCGATGACATTTTTTGGCAGTTTTCCCACCGTCAGTTGAAAAGCTTACAGCACCTGGTATTCCCAGGCGGTCTCCCATCCAAGTACTGACCAGGCCCGTCCGCGCTTAGCTTCCGAGATCAGACGTGATCGGGCGATGCAGGTTGGTGTGGTCAGGTTTAAGACAAATGCCACAAAGGGGCCTTTAAGGATGCCGCAAAGTCTTTTCTGACGACTTTTGGAGCTGTATTGAATTTTTTGTCTTTTTGACAAGGGATGACAATTATTGCCAGTTTTCCCACCGTCAGATGAAAAGCTTACAGCACCTGGCAGTCCCAGGCGGTCTCCCATCCACGTACTGACCAGGCCCGTCCGTGCTTAGCTTCCGAGATCAGACGAGATCGGGCGATGCAGGTTGGTGTGGCCGTAAGCAAGACAAATGCCACAAAGGGGCCTTTAAGGATGCCGCAAAGTCTTTCTGACGACTTTTTGGAGCTGTATTGATGTTTTTGTCTTTTTGACATGCGATGACATTTTTTGGCAGTTTTCCCACCGCCAGTTGAAAAGCTTACAGCACCTGGTATTCCCAGGCGGTCTCCCATCCAAGTACTGACCAGGCCCGTCTGCGCTTAGCTTCCGAGATCAGACGAGATCGGGCGTATGCAGGTTGGTGTGGCCGTAAGTTTAAAACAAATGCCACAAAGGGGCCTTTAAGGATGCCGCAGTCTTTCTGACAACTTTTTTGGAGCTGTATTGATGTTTTTCTCTTTTTTGACATGCGATGACATTTTTTGGCAGTTTTCCCACCGTCAGTTGAAAAGCTTACAGCACCTGGCATTCCCAGGCGGTCTCCCATCCAAGTACTGACCAGGCCCGTCCGCGCTTAGCTTCCGAGATCAGACGAGATCGGGCGATGCAGGTTGGTGTGGCCGTGAAGCGAAAACAAACGCCACAAAGGGGCCTTTAAGGATGCCGCAAAGTCTTTCTGACAACTTTTTGGAGCTGTATTGATGTTTTTGTCTTTCTTGACATGCGATGACATTTTTTGGCAGTTTTCCCACCGTCAGTTGAAAAGCTTACAGCACCTGGTATTCCCAGGCGGTCTCCCATCCAAGTACTGACCAGGCCCGTCCGCGCTTAGCTTCCGAGAGCAGACGAGATCGGGCGATGCAGGTTGGTGTGGCCGTAGTTTAAGACAAATGTCACAAAGGGGCCTTTAAGGATGCCGCAAAGTCTTTCTGACGACTTTTTGGAGCTGTATTGTTTTTGTCTTTTTGACATGCGATGACATTTTTTGGCAGTTTTCCCACCGTCAGTTGAAAAGCTTACAGCACCTGGTATTCCCAGGCGGTCTCCCATCCAAGTACTGACCAGGCCCGACCGTGCTTAGCTTCCGAGATCAGACGAGATCGGGCGATGCAGGTTGGTGTGGCCGTGAATGGAAAACAAATGCCACAAAGGGGCCTTTAAGGATGCCGCAAAGTCTTTCTGACGACTTTTTGGAGCTGTATTGATGTTTTTGTCTTTTTGACATGCGATGACATTTTTTGGCAGTTTTCCCACCGTCAGTTGAAAAGCTTACAGCACCTGGTATTCCCAGGCGGTCTCCCATCCAAGTACTGACCAGGCCCGTCTCGTGCTTAGCTTCCGAGATCAGACGAGATCGGGCGATGCAGGTTGGTGTGGCCGTAAGCGAAGACAAATGCCACAAAGGGGCCTTTAAGGATGCCGCAAAGTCTTTCTGACGACTTTTTTGGAGGTTTATTGAAGTTTTTGTCTTTTTGACATGCGATGACATTTTTTGGCAGTTTTCCCACCGTCAGTTGAAAAGCTTACAGCACCTGGTATTCCCAGGCGGTCTCCCATCCAAGTACTGACCAGGCCCGTCTGCGCTTAGCTTCCGAGATCAGACGAGATCGGGCGATGCAGGTTGGTGTGGCCGTAAGCGAAGACAAATGCCACAAAGGGGCCTTTAAGGATGCCGCAAAGTCTTTTCTGACAACTTTTTGGAGCTGTATTGTTTTTGTCTTTTTGACATGCGATGACATTTTTGGCAGTTTTCCCACCGTCAGTTGAAAAGCTTACAGCACCTGGTTTTCCCAGGCGGTCTCCCATCCAAGTACTGACCAGGCCCGTCCGTGCTTAGCTTCCGAGATCAGACGAGATCGGGCGATGCAGGTTGGTGTGGCCGTAGGAAAACAAATGCCACAAAGGGGCCTTTTAAGGATGCCGCAAAGTCTTTCTGACGACTTTTTTGGAGCTGTATTGATGTTTTTGTCTTTTTTGACATGCGATGACATTTTTTGGCAGTTTTCCCACCGTCAGTTGAAAAGCTTACAGCACCTGGTATTCCCAGGCGGTCTCCCATCCAAGTACTGACCAGGCCCGTCCGTGCTTAGCTTCCGAGATCAGACGAGATCGGGCGTATGCATTTTTTTTTTTTTTTTTTTTCTCTTTTTTATTGAAGACAATCAAACAATCACAAAACACACACACTTAATATTCACAAATCCCTCCACCACCCAGAACACAAAAAAATCAGGAGTATTTACACATTGTAGAACTATTTACATACATGACTATTTACATATTTACATATTTACAAAACAAAAAAAAACCAACAAACCAAAAACACTACATTGATTACCCATTGTCAAAGTGAAACACCAATCCCCCATCTCCTCGATTGTGATGAACGTGTTCTCCACAAACCCCTTGTCTAAATCATCCCCATCAATATAACTATAAATCAAATTAATATCCCTCCTGATCAGTCTTTGAAAATTGTCCAAACTCTCAGCTCTCCTCCTCTCATATTGGGCCAAGTTCCTTCTCAGTTTGACGGCAAGCCTTGCATGGCTCAGCACATAGTTTACAAGAGACACATTGCACTCACTCCTTCGCCCATTCACTCCAAACAACCACAACCTCTTCCAATCCATTCTCTCTGCCATGTTCCCACTCCAACATCTATTTATCAATTCTTTCATTCTCTCAAAATAAACTTGGTAATCCTTCACATTCGACAAACTCATGCATACATGTTTCAACACACACACCACACACCTCGCACTCTTTCCTCACGCCTCATCAAATTTGCTAATAACTAAATTATTGAAAAACCCTGTTGTGACGTGAACAAAAATCAAAATCTTCGTGACTCCACACTGTTCCATTTCACTCTCAAGTTTTTCCATATACCCTTCACATCCATATCACTCACCACTCTCTCCCCACACTTTTTCAGCAGCCGGTCTCCTCACATCCCTCCCTCTCAACACTCTATATATCGCTCTTGTTTTCACACTTGTCAAACTCACACACTTATCCCCTCTCCCACATACATCTCCAACTCCCCCCTCCTCCTCCGTATCAGCCTCTCTTTCAATCATACATTTCCATTCAACCGGTATCCCATCCTTTATTTTTCCCATCACTCCCTCTGCCATGCCCAACCAGATTTCCTCCCCTCTCTCTCACTTCATCCACGATCACCTGTGCCCTCATAAACCCCGGTACATATTCATAAACTATATCCCTGATTTTCCTGAACCCCGCCCTCCATATGACTCCATTATATATTGTTCCCCGATTGTGTGTTATTTTCGGATTCATGAATATTGGTTGTTCCCATACCTGTCTCACATTCTTACACTCATACTTCACGCTGCTCCACAAACTCTCCCCACGCTCCAACATCTCCTGATAAAACCTCAGTCACACCACTCATCATCCCTTTCTTCAATTTCATAAACACCACACTCTCTCCACACTCTCCACATTTATCCAACACCCCTCTTAAAAACACCTTCCATACATGGTCCTTCTTATTTTTTAAAAACCTCACCATCATCTTCACCCTCAGTGCTTTCTTCTTCTTTCTCTAGATTAATCAACTTTAACCCACCGTCCTCGCACTCGCTTTCCATCACCTCCCGTGCAATCCTCACTCCCTTCCCTCCCCACACAAACTCACTCACCATTCTGTTCACCTCTTGGATCACTCTCTCAGGCACATCCATCACATTCATCACATACACAAGCTTACTTCATCACCAGCGTGTTCACAACCGCCACCTTCCCTTTAAGTTTCAACCCCTAACTTTCCAAAATCCTAACGATCTCTTTATTTTATTAATTATCTCCTCATATTGAATGTCTCTCCTTTCCTATCTTCTATCCCTAAATATATCCCTAACACCCTAAAATAATCCTTTCTCTCGCTCAGCCCTATCTCACATCTCCCTACTCTATCAGTCCCTATGTACATAATCTCTGATTTCTCAATATTAACCTTCGCCCCTGACGCCTCTACCATACATCCCTACACTCTTAAATACTTCACCTACACTATCCTTATCCCTAACTGTGACTGTTGTGTCGTCTGCATACTGATATAATAAACTGGTGCTCCCATCCGTAACTCTATGCCCCTAATCTCACCATTGTGCGACAGGAGTGCCGCCAGCGGTTCACGACAGAGAGTACAGCAGAGCCGACAGCGGACACCCCTGTCTAACTGACCTCTCTAACCTAAACGTGTCTGTGACTATCCCATTAATCTTAATACAACTAACTGCCCTGCTATACAACCTCCTAATCCACCCAATTAACCTGTGCCCAAATCCCATTTTCTCTAACACCCTGTACAAATATTTGTGATCTACTCTGTCAAATGCTTTATTTAAATCTAGACTCACCACTATCCCTGATCCCTGCTCTTTCATGTAATGTATTGTGTCCCTCACGCTACTGATTGTGTCCGCTATGTCCCTACCTGGTATGCTGTATGCTTGTGTATTTCCCACCACCTTCCCTATAACTCTTTAATCCTATTAGCTAACACCCGTGCCAGAATTTTGTAGTCATTATTTAACATGCTAAGCGGCCTGTAATTTTCTAATCTTTCCCTAGCTCCCTTTTTGTAAATGATGCTAACTACCCCTATTGTCATGCTCTCTACCATCTGCCCTGTTTCTTCTATCCATCTAAATAACCTCTCTAATACTGGTACTAACTCTACCCTAAATTCCCTATAAAACTCTCCTGTCAACCCATCTATCCCTGGACTCTTATTCCTCCCTAACCCTGCTATTGCTGCTTCTATCTCACCTGTCCCTATCTCTCCCTCACAGCTGTCCCTGTCATCTTCACTCAGCCTAGCTCTAACTTTATCTAACACTAACTCTATATCCCTATCCTCTATCTCATCTTTCCTAAATAAATCTTTATAAAACTCCTGCACTCTCTCAGCTATCCCTACAAAATCTGTCACCATCCTCCCATCTTTCCCTACCACTTTTCCTAAATAATTCTTTTCCTTGCTTACTTTTTCCATCCCTAAAAAGTACCTTGTGCATTTCTCACCCTCAACTAAATTCCTAGCCCTGCTCCTAACTATCGCCCCATTACACCTTTTTCTGCCTCTATTTCCCTCAACTCTTCTTTTTATCCTGATATATTCTCCTAAATCTCTCCCTGTCTCTCTATCCACTCTCCCTATCTCCCTATCTAACTCCTCTTTAACTCCTCTCTCTTGCCCTGTCTCTCCTTTTTCCTGTCCCTACAATATTTTATAGTCATATTTTTAATTCCCTCTTTCACACTCTCCCACCACCTCCCAATGTTCTCCTCATACATTCTCTCATCCATTCTTCTTCTCAGACACTCTCTCACTTTCATCTTATAATCTTTCTTTCAACACATCACCATTCAGACACCACACTCCTCCCCTCCTCTCCCTGTGTACGCCCCAAACTGAACCCTATCACCTTGTGATCACTAAGTGCAGTTACATTAAAAGCTATTGGCCCTATCCTATCCTCTATGCCCCTTGTGCTCAGTACTAAATCTATCCTACTTTGTTTTAACACCCTCCACTATTTGTGCTCTGGGTAAAATCTCTCCCATCCACATTCCTTTCTCTCCACACATCCATCATATCTTTCACACTCATCATTTCTTTCAACACACGCCTCGACTAATCACTCCTATAACACACATTCGACACATCCATTCTCCCTAAACACACATTAAAATCCCCCACGATGATACAGTTGTGTTGACACATCCCCCCACTTTACTAAAAATCCCTCCTTTCCCTCTCATCATTTGGTGCATATATATTGATCAACTGAAAAGTTTCCATGTGCTCAAAATTAATCCCTATCACTCTCCCCTCACCATCATTCACACACATCCTCACATCCTCAATCACACCTCTTTACACAAAATTGCCACCCCTTTCACTCTGTTCTCACCATTATTCACAAAAAGTTTCCCCACCCACTCCTTCACACACACTCTCTCATACACTCACCATCCCAATGTGTCTCTTGTAAACAGATTATGTCGGCTGAGCATCTTTGCAAGGCTTGCCGTCGCCTGTCTACACTTCTTAGCCCATTAGCTGCTAAAGGAGGAGACGCTGATCATAATAAACAAAAATAAAAAAGAAAATAAACTCACTCAGCGCTATTTGTGCTTTTCTTCATCTTGACCGCCTTGATGATTTCTTTTCCTCCTCTGTGGCTTTTTCCGAGTCTCAGCCACCTTACGCCAGGTGTCCCCATCACTGTCCGTGAAATCAGAGTAGTTCACAGTCCCATCTTCCTCCCCTCCCCTGGTCTCCCCAGAGTCCCATCACCCACACTCCTTGCCCGCTCCTTCTTCTCATCCTTTCTCCGTCCGCAAGGCTTCCCGCTTCTGTGTTTTCCTCCTCCTCGGGCGTTTTTCCTCCGCTGCCACATCTCCCTCTGCTCCTGACTGTTCCTCTCCTCCTCCATTCTCTCCTCTAGTTCCTCGCCCTGTCCCGTTGTCTCTCCCTCTCCTCCGTCCGCATCTCCATTCTCCTCCTCTCCGCTTCCTCTCGCTCTCCGCTTCCTCTCGTCTCCTGCTCCTCTCGCCTCCGCTTCCTCTCGCCCCCGCCCTCCGCTCGCTCCGCCCGGTCCCCGTGTCCTGGATGCCTTTCCTCGCTCTCCTTTCTCTCCCGTCCTCCTCCATCTGCACATTCTCTGGCGTAGTGTCCTTGTTTATGGCATCTATAGCATGTGAATTTGGGCAGTCGCGCAGGATGTGCCCTGGTTTTATGCACAGCCTGCATACTTTAACTTGCCTGTCGTGGATTACGCGGAAGTATTCCGGTCCCGCTGCCGTGTCAAATTTAACAGAATATGGTAGTGACTGGATGTCTTTGTTGAATTTAACTTTAACATATCTTGTCCCATCAGCTATGTTTGTGTCTGGCCACATCCTTCTCCTTATGGTAGACACCGGCGCTACACCCCAGTTAACAAGTTTCATTGTGATTTCCTCATCTGTGATGTATGCCGGCAGACCCATAAAAGACACAACCATCTCATCATTACAGAGTTCTTTCCCGATGATGTTGGCGTTTATTTTTATCCCATCCAGCAATTTGTTTTTTGCTCCTCTTTCCCCATGGTGATCTCATATTTAAGTCTCCCAACAGTCCTGCATGCAATCAAATCACCGTGATTTTTCTTTGATGTTTCTGATTAGCTCCATCACTGTTATATTGTCCTCTCCTTCGATTTCCACACTTACTGTTAGCTCTTTTTGTAAGTGGTTTTATTTATTACAGCCATACCATGTCCGTGTTCTTCTGAGCGTTGTCCTTGTCCATTCATAAAATGTATCTCCGTGTTGACCGGCCCTAGAGAGCATTTTGCTGCTCCCCACACAGTGAGACACTGCAGGGGAACACAGTCCAAAAATTAGAAACAAGGAAAGTTCAGTAATCTGAAACTTATCCTGACAAAAAATTGCAATACAGGCTGCCACACACACAGCAGTGATGATGTGGCAGTGATGATGTGGCACTTCCTCTCTCTCTCTCTCTCTCAGTGGGCGTATGCAGGTTGGTGTGGCCGTAAGCGAAACCAAATGCCACAAAGGGGCCTTTTAAGGATGCCGCAAAGTCTTTCTGACGACTTTTTTGGAGATGTATTGATGTTTTTGTCTTTTTTGACATGCGATGACATTTTTTGGCAGTTTTCCCACCGTCAGTTGAAAAGCTTACAGCACCTGGTATTCCCAGGCGGTCTCCCATCCAAGTACTGACCAGGCCCGTCCGTGCTTAGCTTCCGAGATCAGACGAGATCGGGCGTATGCAGGTTGGTGTGGCCGTAAGGGAAGACAAAAGCCACAAAGGGGCCTTTTAAGGATGCCGCAAAGTCTTTCTGACGACTTTTTTGGAGCTGTATTGTTTTTGTCATTTTTGACATGCGATGACATTTTTTGGCAGTTTTCCCACCGTCAGTTGAAAAGCTTACAGCACCTGGTATTCCCAGGCAGTCTCCCATCCAAGTACTGACCAGACCCGTCCGTGCTTAGGTTTCGAGATCAGACGAGATCGGGCGTATGCAGGTTGGTGTGGCCGTAAGGTGAAACAAATGCCACAAAGGGGCCTTTTAAGGATGCCGCAAAGGCTTTCTGACGACTTTTTTGGAGCTGTATTGAAGTTTTTGTTTTTTTTGACATGCGATGACATTTTTTGGCAGTTTTCCCACCGTCAGTTGAAAAGCTTACAGCACCTGGTATTCCCAGGCGGTCTCCCATCCAAGTACTGACCAGGCCCGTCCGTGCTTAGCTTCCGAGATAAGACGAGATTGGGCGTATGTAGGTAGGTGTGGCCGTAAGCGAAACCAAATGCCACAAAGGAGCCTTTAAGGATGCCGCAAAGTCTTTCTGACGACTTTTTGGAGCTGTATTGATGTTTTTGTCTTTTTGACATGCGATGACATTTTTGGCAGTTTTCCCACCGTCAGTTGAAAAGCTTACAGCACCTGGTATTCCCAGGCGGTCTCCCATCCAAGTACTGACCAGGCCCGTCCGCGCTTAGCTTCCGAGATCAGACGAGATCGGGCGATGCAGGTTGGTGTGGCCGTAAGCGAAGACAAATGCCACAAAGGGGCCTTTAAGGATGCCGCAAAGTCTTTCTGACGACTTTTTGGAGCTGTATTGATGTTTTTGTCTTTTTGACATGCGATGACATTTTTTGGCAGTTTTCCCACCGTCAGTTGAAAAGCTTACAGCACCTGGTATTCCCAGGCGGTCTCCCATCCAAGTACTGACCAGGCCCGTCCGTGCTTAGCTTCCGAGATCAGACGAGATCGGGCGATGCAGGTTGGTGTGGCCGTAAGCGAAGACAAATGCCACAAAGGGGCCTTTTAAGGATGCCGCAAAGTCTTTCTGACGACTTTTTTTGGAGCGTTATTGATGTTTTTGTCTTTTTTAACATAAGATGACATTTTTTTGTCAGTTTTCCCACCATCAGTTGAAAGGCTTACAGCACCTGGTATTCCCAGGCAGTCTCCCATCCAAGTATTGACCAGGCCTGACCTTGCTTAGCTTCCGAGATCAGACGAGATCCGGCGTATGCAGGTTGGTGTGGTCAAGCTTAAAACAAATGCCACAAAGGGGCCTTTTAAGGATGCCGCAAAGTCTTTCTGACGACTTTTTGGAGCTGTATTGAAGTTTTTGTCTTTTTGACATGCGATGACATTTTTGGCAGTTTTCCCACCATCAGTTGAAAAGCTTACAGCACCTGGTATTCCCAGGCGGTCTCCCATCCAAGTACTGACCAGGCCCGTCCGTGCTTAGCTTCCGAGATCAGACGAGATCGGGCGATGGAGGTTGGTGTGGCCGTAAGCTAAAACAAATGCAACAAAGGGGCCTTTTAAGGATGCCGCAAAGGCTTACTGACGACTTTTTTGGAGCTGTATTGAAGTTTTTGTATTTTTTGACATGCGATGACATTTTTTGGCAGTTTTCCCACCGCCAGTTGAAAAGCTTACCGCACCTGGTATTCCCAGGCGGTGTAACATCCAAGTACCGACCCCCCCCGCCCGTGCTTAGCTTCCGAGATCAGACGAGATCGGGCGTATGCAGGTTGGTGTGGCCGTAAGCGAAGACAAATGCCACAAAGGGGCCTTTTAAGGATGCCGCAAAGTCTTTCTGACGACTTTTTTGGAGCTGTATTGATGTTTTTGTCTTTTTTGACATGCGATGACATTTTTTGGCAGTTTTCCCACCGTCAGTTGAAAAGCTTACAGCACCTGGTATTCCCAGGCGGTCTCCCATCCAAGTACTGACCAGGCCCGTCCGTGCTTAGCTTCCGAGATCAGACGAGATCGGGCGCATGCAGGTTGGTGTGGCCGTAAGCTAAAACAAATGCCACAAAGGGGCCTTTAAGGATGCCACAAGTCTTTCTGACGACTTTTTTTGGAGCTGTATTGATGTTTTTGTCTTTTTTGACATGCGATGACATTTTTTGGCAGTTTTCCCACCGTCAGTTGAAAAGCTTACAGCACCTGGTATTCCCAGGCGGTCTCCCATCCAAGTACTGACCAGGCCCGACCGTGCTTAGCTTCCGAGATCAGACGAGATCGGGCGTATGCAGGTTGGTGTGGCCGTAAGCGAAGACAAATGCCACAAAGGGGCCTTTTAAGGATGCCGCAAAGTCTTTCTGACGACTTTTTTGGAGCTGTATTGATGTTTTTGTCTTTTTTGACATGCGATGACATTTTTTGGCAGTTTTCCCACCGTCAGTTGAAAAGCTTACAGCACCTGGTATTCCCAGGCGGTCTCCCATCCAAGTACTGACCAGGCCCGTCCGTGCTTAGCTTCCGAGATCAGACGAGATCGGGCGTATGCAGGTTGGTGTGGCCGTAAGCGAAGACAAATGCCACAAAGGGGCCTTTTAAGGATGCCGCAAAGTCTTTCTGACGACTTCTTTGGAGTTGTATTGATGTTTTTGTCTTTTTTGACATGCGATGACATTTTTTGGCAGTTTTCCCACCGTCAGTTGAAAAGCTTACAGCACCTGGTATTCCCAGGCGGTCTCCCATCCAAGTACTGACCAGGCCCGTCCGTGCTTAGCTTCCGAGATCAGACGAATGCAGGTTGGTGTGGCCGTAAGCGAAGACAAATGCCACAAAGGGGCCTTTTAAGGATGCCGCAAAGTCTTTCTGACGACTTTTTTGGAGCTGTATTGAAGTTTTTGTCTTTTTTGACATGCGATGACATTTTTTGGCAGTTTTCCCACCGTCAGTTGAAAAGCTTACAGCACCTGGTATTCCCAGGCGGTCTCCCATCCAAGTACTGACCAGGCCCGTCCGTGCTTAGCTTCCGAGATCAGACGAGATCGGGCGTATGCAGGTTGGTGTGGCCGTAAGCGAAGACAAATGCCACAAAGGGGCCTTTCAAGGATGCCGCAAAGTCTTTCTGACGACTTTTTGGAGCTGTATTGATGTTTTTGTCTTTTTGACATGCGATGACATTTTTGGCAGTTTTCCCACCGTCAGTTGAAAAGCTTACAGCACCTCGTATTCCCAGGCGGTCTCCCATCCAAGTACTGACCAGGCCCGTCCGTGCTTATCTTCCGAGATCAGACGAGATCGGGCGATGCAGGTTGGTGTGGCCGTAAGCGAAAACAAATGCCACAAAGGGGCCTTTAAGGATGCCGCAAAGTCTTTCTGACGACTTTTTGAGCTGTATTGTTTTTGTCTTTTTGACATGCGATGACATTTTTGGCAGTTTTCCCACCGTCAGTTGAAAAGCTTACAGCACCTGGTATTCCCAGGCGGTCTCCCATCCAAGTACTGACCAGGCCCGTCTGTGCTTAGCTTCCGAGATCAGACGAGATCGGGCGATGCAGGTTGGTGTGGCCGTAAGCAAAGACAAATGCCACAAAGGGGCCTTTAAGGATGCCGCAAAGTCTTTCTGACGACTTTTTGGAGCTGTATTGATGTTTTTGTCTTTTTGACATGCGATGACATTTTTGGCAGTTTTCCCACCGCCAGTTGAAAAGCTTACAGCACCTGGTATTCCCAGGCGGTCTCCCATCCAAGTACTGACCAGGCCCGTCCGTGCTTAGCTTCCGAGATCAGACGAGATCGGGCGATGCAGGTTGGTGTGGCCGTAGCGAAGACAAATGCCACAAAGGGGCCTTTTAAGGATGCCGCAAAGTCTTTCTGACGACTTTTTGGAGCTGTATTGATGTTTTTGTCTTTTTGACATGCGATGACATTTTTTGGCAGTTTTCCCACCGTCAGTTGAAAAGCTTACAGCACCTGGTATTCCCAGGCGGTCTCCCATCCAAGTACTGACCAGGCCCGTCTGCGCTTAGCTTCCGAGATCAGACGAGATCGGGCGATGCAGGTTGGTGTGGTCAGAGCTTAAGACAAATGCCACAAAGGGGCCTTTAAGGATGCCGCAAAGTCTTTCTGACGACTTTTTGGAGCTGTATTGAAGTTTTTGTCTTTTTGACATGCGATGACATTTTTTGGCAGTTTTCCCACCGTCAGTTGAAAAGCTTACAGCACCTGGTATTCCCAGGCGGTCTCCCATCCAAGTACTGACCAGGCCCGACCGTGCTTAGCTTCCGAGATCAGACGAGATCGGGCGATGCAGGTTGGTGTGGCCGTAAGCCAAAACAAATGCCACAAAGGGGCCTTTTTAAGGATGCCGCAAAGTCTTTCTGACAACTTTTTGGAGCTGTATTGATGTTTTTGTCTTTTTGACATGCGATGACATTTTTGGCAGTTTTCCCACCGTCAGTTGAAAAGCTTACAGCACCTGGTATTCCCAGGCGGTCTCCCATCCAAGTACTGACCAGGCCCGTCCGTGCTTAGCTTCCGAGATCAGACGAGATCGGGCGTGATGCAGGTTGGTGTGGTCGTAAGCTAAAACAAATGCCACAAAGGGGCCTTTAAGGATGCCGCAAAGTCTTTCTGACAACTTTTTGGAGCTGTATTGATGTTTTTGTCTTTTTGACATGCGATGACATTTTTTGGCAGTTTTCCCACCGTCAGTTGAAAAGCTTACAGCACCTGGTATTCCCAGGCGGTCTCCCCATCCAAGTACTGACCAGGCCCGTCCGTGCTTAGCTTCCGAGATCAGACGAGATCGGGCGATGCAGGTTGGTGTGGCCGTAAGCTAAGACAAATGCCACAAAGGGGCCTTTTAAGGATGCCGCAAAGTCTTTCTGACGACTTTTTGGAGCTGTATTGATGTTTTTGTCTTTTTGACATGCGATGACATTTTTTGGCAGTTTTCCCACCGTCAGTTGAAAAGCTTACAGGACCTGGTATTCCCAGGCGGTCTCCCATCCAAGTACTGACCAGGCCCGTCCGTGCTTAGCTTCCGAGATCAGACGAGATCGGGCGATGCAGGTTGGTGTGGCCGTAAGCTAAAACAAATGCCACAAAGGGGCCTTTAAGGATGCCGCAAAGTCTTTCTGACGACTTTTTGGAGCTGTATTGATGTTTTTGTCTTTTTGACATGCGATGACATTTTTGGCAGTTTTCCCACCGTCAGTTGAAAAGCTTACAGCACCTGGTATTCCCAGGCGGTCTCCCATCCAAGTACTGACCAGGCCCGTCTGCGCTTAGCTTCCGAGATCAGACGAGATCGGGCGATGCAGGTTGGTGTGGCCGTAGTTTAAGACAAATGCCACAAAGGGGCCTTTAAGGATGCCGCAAAGTCTTTCTGACGACTTTTTTGGAGCTGTATTGATGTTTTTGTCTTTTTTGACATGCGATGACATTTTTTGGCAGTTTTCCCACCGTCAGTTGAAAAGCTTACAGCACCTGGTATTCCCAGGCGGTCTCCCATCCAAGTACTGACCAGGCCCGTCCGTGCTTAGCTTCCGAGATCAGACGAGATAGGGCGTATGCAGGTTGGTGTGGCCGTAAGCTAAAACAAATGCCACAAAGGGGCCTTTAAGGATGCCGCAAAGTCTTTCTGACAACTTTTTGGAGCTGTTTTGATGTTTTGGTCTTTTTGTCTTGCGATGACATTTTTTGGCAGTTTTCCCACCGTCAGTTGAAAAGCTTACAGCACCTGGTATTCCCAGGCGGTCTCCCATCCAAGTACTGACCAGGCCCGTCCGTGCTTAGCTTCCGAGATCAGACGAGATCGGGCGATGCAGGTTGGTGTGGCCGTAAGCAAGACAAATGCCACAAAGGGGCCTTTAAGGATGCCGCAAAGTCTTTCTGACGACTTTTTGGAGCTGTATTGATGTTTTTGTCTTTTTGACATGCGATGACATTTTTGGCAGTTTTCCCACCGCCAGTTGAAAAGCTTACAGCACCTGGTATTCCCAGGCGGTCTCCCATCCAAGTACTGACCAGGCCCGTCCGTGCTTAGCTTCCGAGATCAGACGAGATCGGGCGATGCAGGTTGGTGTGGCCGTAAGGGAAGACAAATGCCACAAAGGGGCCTTTAAGGATGCCGCAAAGTCTTTCTGACGACTTTTTGGAGCTGTATTGAAGTTTTTGTCTTTTTGACATGCGATGACATTTTTTGGCAGTTTTCCCACCGTCAGTTGAAAAGCTTACAGCACCTGGTATTCCCAGGCGGTCTCCCATCCAAGTACTGACCAGGCCCGACCGTGCTTAGCTTCCGAGATCAGACGAGATCGGGCGATGCAGGTTGGTGTGGCCGTAAGCTTAAAACAAATGTCACAAAGGGGCCTTTAAGGATGCCGCAAAGTCTTTCTGACAACTTTTTGGAGCTGTATTGTTTTTGTGTCTTTTGACAGGCGATGACATTTTTTGGCAGTTTTCCCACCGTCAGTTGAAAAGCTTACAGCACCTGGTATTGCCAGGCGGTCTCCCATCCAAGTACTGACCAGGCCCGTCCGTGCTTAGCTTCTGAGATCAGACGAGATCGGGCGTATGCAGGTTGGTGTGGCCGTAAGCTAAAACAAATGCCACAAAGGGGCCTTTTAAGGATGCCGCAAAGTCTTTCTGACGACTTTTTTGGAGCTGTATTGATGTTTTTGTCTTTTTGACATGCGATGACATTTTTTGGCAGTTTTCCCACCGCCAGTTGAAAAGCTTACAGCACCTGGTATTCCCAGGCGGTCTCCCATCCAAGTACTGACCAGGCCCGTCCGTGCTTAGCATCCGAGATCAGACGATAGCGGGAGGGTGGTGGTTGGTGTGGCCGTTTGCTAAACCAAATGGCACAATGGGGCCTGTTAAGGATGCCGCAAAGTCGTTCTGACGACTTTTTGGAGCTGTATTGAAGTTTTTGTCTTTTTGACATGCGATGACATTTTTTGGCAGTTTTCCCCCTGCCAGTTGAACACCTTACATCACCTGGTACTCCCAGGCGGTCTCCCATCCAAGTACTGACCAGGCCCGTCCGTGCTTAGCTTCCGAGATCAGACGAGATCGGGCGTATGCAGGTTGGTGTGGCCGTAAGCTAAAACAAATGTCACAAAGGGGCCTTTAAGGATGCCGCAAAGTCTTTCTGACGACTTTTTGGAGCTGTATTGATGTTTTTGTCTTTTTGACATGCGATGACATTTTTGGCAGTTTTCCCACCGCCAGTTGAAAAGCTTACAGCACCTGGTATTCCCAGGCGGTCTCCCATCCAAGTACTGACCAGGCCCGTCTGCTTAGCTTCCGAGATCAGACGAGATCGGGCGATGCAGGTTGGTGTGGCCGTAAGCGAAGACAAATGCCACAAAGGGGCCTTTAAGGATGCCGCAAAGTCTTTCTGACGACTTTTTGGAGCTGTATTGAAGTTTTTGTCTTTTTGACATGCGATGACATTTTTTGGCAGTTTTCCCACCGCCAGTTGAAAAGCTTACAGCACCTGGTATTCCCAGGCGGTCTCCCATCCAAGTACTGACCAGGCCCGTCCGTGCTTAGCTTCCGAGATCAGACGAGATCGGGCGATGCAGGTTGGTGTGGCCGTAAGCTTAAAACAAATGCCACAAAGGGGCCTTTAAGGATGCCGCAAAGTCTTTCTGACGACTTTTTGGAGCTGTATTGAAGTTTTTGTCTTTTTGACATGCGATGACATTTTTGGCAGTTTTCCCACCGTCAGTTGAAAAGCTTACAGCACCTGGTATTCCCAGGCGGTCTCCCATCCAAGTACTGACCAGGCCCGTCCGTGCTTAGCTTCCGAGATCAGACGAGATCGGGCGTATGCAGGTTGGTGTGGCCGTAAGCGAAAACAAATGCCACAAAGGGGCCTTTTAAGGATGCCGCAAAGTCTTTCTGACGACTTTTTGGAGCTGTATTGAAGTTTTTGTCTTTTTTGACATGCAAAGACATATTTTGGCAGTTTTCCCACCGTCAGTTGAAAAGCTTACAGCACCTGGTATTCCCAGGCGGTCTCCCATCCAAGTACTGACCAGGCCCGTCCGTGCTTAGCTTCCGAGATCAGACGAGATCGGGCGTATGCAGGTTGGTGTGGCCGTAAGCGAAAACAAATGCCACAAAGGGGCCCTTAGAGGAGGCCGCAAAGTCTTTTTTACGACTTTTTGGGAGCTGTATAGAAGATTTTGTCTATTTTGACATGCGATGACATTTTTTGGCAGTTTTCCCACCGTCAGTTGAAAAGCTTACAGCACCTGGTATTCCCAGGCGGTCTCCCATCCAAGTACTGACCAGGCCCGTCCGCGCTTAGCTTCCGAGATCAGACGAGATCGGGCGTATGCAGGTTGGTGTGGCCGTAAGCGAAACAAATGCCACAAAGGGGCCTTTAAGGATGCCGCAAAGTCTTTCTGACGACTTTTTGGAGCGGTAATGAAGTTTTTGTCTGTTTTTCACATGCGATGACATTTTTTGGCAGTTTTCCCACCGTCAGTTGAAAAGCTTACAGCACCTGGTATTCCCAGGCTGTCTCCCATCCAAGTACTGACCAGGCCCGTCCGTGCTTAGCTTCCGAGATCAGACGAGATTGGGATATTGCATGTTGGTGTGGCCGTAAGCGAAAACAAATGTCACAAAGGGGCCTTTAAGGATGCCGCAAAGTCTTTCTGACGACTTTTTGGAGCTGTATTGAAGTTTTTGTCTTTTTGACATGCGATGACATTTTTTGGCAGTTTTCCCACCGTCAGTTGAAAAGCTTACAGCACCTGGTATTCCCAGGCGGTCTCCCATCCAAGTACTGACCAGGCCCGTCCGTGCTTAGCTTCCGAGATCAGACGAGATCGGGCGATGCAGGTTGGTGTGGCCGTAAGCTAAAACAAATGCCACAAAGGGGCCTTTAAGGATGCCGCAAAGTCTTTCTGACGACTTTTTTGGAGCTGTATTGAAGTTTTTGTCTTTTTGACATGCGATGACATTTTTTGGCAGTTTTCCCACCGCCAGTTGAAAAGCTTACAGCACCTGGTATTCCCAGGCGGTCTCCCATCCAAGTACTGACCAGGCCCGTCCGTGCTTAGCTTCCGAGATCAGACGAGATCGGGCGATGCAGGTTGGTGTGGCCGTAAGCGAAGACAAATGCCACAAAGGGGCCTTTAAGGATGCCGCAAAGTCTTTCTGACGACTTTTTGGAGCTGTATTGGTTTTTGTCTTTTTGACATGCGATGACATTTTTGGCAGTTTTCCCACCGTCAGTTGAAAAGCTTACAGCACCTGGTATTCCCAGGCGGTCTCCCATCCAAGTACTGACCAGGCCCGTCCGTGCTTAGCTTCCGAGATCAGACGAGATCGGGCGATGCAGGTTGGTGTGGCCGTAAGCTAAAACAAATGCCACAAAGGGGCCTTTAAGGATGCCGCAAAGTCTTTCTGACGACTTTTTGGAGCTGTATTGAAGTTTTTGTCTTTTTGACATGCGATGACATTTTTTGGCAGTTTTCCCACCGTCAGTTGAAAAGCTTACAGCACCTGGTATTCCCAGGCGGTCTCCCATCCAAGTACTGACCAGGCCCGTCCGTGCTTAGCTTCCGAGATCAGACGAGATCGGGCGATGCAGGTTGGTGTGGCCGTCAGCTAAGACAAATGCCACAAAGGGGCCTTTAAGGATGCCGCAAAGTCTTTCTGACGACTTTTTGGAGCTGTATTGAAGTTTTTGTCTTTTTGACATGCGATGACATTTTTGGCAGTTTTCCCACCGCCAGTTGAAAAGCTTACAGCACCTGGTATTCCCAGGCGGTCTCCCATCCAAGTACTGACCAGGCCCGTCCGTGCTTAGCTTCCGAGATCAGACGAGATCGGGCGATGCAGGTTGGTGTGGCCGTAAGCTAAAACAAATGCCACAAAGGGGCCTTTTAAGGATGCCGCAAAGTCTTTCTGACGACTTTTTGGAGCTGTATTGATGTTTTTGTCTTTTTGACATGCGATGACATTTTTGGCAGTTTTCCCATCGTCAGTTGAAAATCTTACAGCACCTGGTATTCCCAGGCGGTCTCCCATCCAAGTACTGACCAGGCCCGTCCGTGCTTAGCTTCCGAGATCAGACGAGATCGGGCGATGCAGGTTGGTGTGGCCGTAGCTAAAACAAATGCCACAAAGGGGCCTTTAAGGATGCCGCAAAGTCTTTCTGACAACTTTTTGGAGCTGTATTGAAGTTTTTGTCTTTTTGACATGCGATGACATTTTTTGGCAGTTTTCCCACCGTCAGTTGAAAATCTTACAGCACCTGGTATTCCCAGGCGGTCTCCCATCCAAGTACTGACCAGGCCCGACCGTGCTTAGCTTCCGAGATCAGACGAGATCGGGCGATGCAGGTTGGTGTGGCCGTAAGCGTAAAACAAATGTCACAAAGGGGCCTTTAAGGATGCCGCAAAGTCTTTCTGACGACTTTTTGGAGCTGTATTGAAGTTTTTGTCTTTTTGACATGCGATGACATTTTTGGCAGTTTTCCCACCGCCAGTTGAAAAGCTTACAGCACCTGGTATTCCCAGGCGGTCTCCCATCCAAGTACTGACCAGGCCCGTCCGTGCTTAGCTTCCGAGATCAGACGAGATCAGGCGATGCAGGTTGGTGTGGCCGAGCTAAAACAAATGCCACAAAGGGGCCTTTAAGGATGCCGCAAAGTCTTTCTGACAACTTTTTTGGAGCTGTATTGAAGTTTTTGTCTTTTATGACACGCGATGACATTTTTTGTCTGTATCCCCACCGTGAGATGAACAGCTTTCTGCCGCTGGTATTCCCAGGCGGTCTCCCATCCAAGTACTGACCAGGCCCGTCTGTGCTTAGCTTCCGAGATCAGACGAGATCGGGCGATGCAGGTTGGTGTGGCCGTAAGTTTAAAACAAATGCCACAAAGGGGCCTTTAAGGATGCCGCAAAGTCTTTCTGACGACTTTTTGGAGCTGTATTGTTTTTGTCTTTTTGACATGCGATGACATTTTTTGGCAGTTTTCCCACATTCAGTTGATAATCTTCCAGATACTTGTTGTCCAAGGCGGTCTCCCATCCAAGTACTGAACAGGCCCGTCCGTGCTTAGCTTCCGAGATCAGACGAGATCGGGCGATGCAGGTTGGTGTGGTCAGTAGTTTAAAACAAATGCCACAAAGGGGCCTTTAAGGATGCCGCAAAGTCTTTCTGACGACTTTTTGGAGCTGTATTGTTTTTGTCTTTTTGACATGCAATGACATTTTTTGGCAGTTTTCCCACCGTCAGTTGAAAAGCTTGCAGCACCTGGTATTCCCAGGCGGTCTCCCCATCCAAGTACTGACCAGGCCCGTCCGCGTTTAGCTTCCGAGATCAGACGAGATCGGGCGTATGCAGGTTGGTGTGGCCGCAAGTTTAAAACAAATGTCACAAAGGGGCCTTTAAGGATGCCACAAAGTCTTTCTGACGACTTTTTGGAGCTGTATTGTTTTTGTCTTTTTGACATGCGATGACATTTTTTGGCAGTTTTCCCACCGTCAGTTGAAAAGCTTACAGCACCTGGTATTCCCAGGCGGTCTCCCATCCAAGTACTGACCAGGCCCGTCCGTGCTTAGCTTCCGAGATCAGACGAGATCGGGCATATGCAGGTTGGTGTTGACGTAAGCTAAAACAAATGCCACAAAGGGGCCTTTAAGGATGCCGCAAAGTCTTTTTGCCGACCTTTTTGGAGCTGTATTGAAGACTTTGTCCTTTTTGACGTGCTATGACATTTTTTGGCAGTTTTCCCACCGTCAGTTGAAAAGCTTACAGCACCTGGTATTCCCAGGCGGTCTCCCATCCAAGTACTGACCAGGCCCGACCGTGCTTAGCTTCCGAGATCAGACGAGATCGGGCGATGCAGGTTGGTGTGGCCGTAAGTTTAAAACAAATGCCACAAAGGGGCCTTTTAAGGATGCCGCAAAGTCTTTCTGACAACTTTTTGGAGCTGTATTGAAGTTTTTGTCTTTTTGACATGCGATGACATTTTTTGGCAGTTTTCCCACCGCCAGTTGAAAAGCTTACAGCACCTGGTATTGCCAGGCGGTCTCCCATCCAAGTACTGACCAGGCCCGTCCGTGCTTAGCTTCCGAGATCAGACGAGATCGGGCATATGCAGGTTGGTGTGGCCGTAAGCGAAGACAAATGCCACAAAGGGGCCTTTTAAGGATGCCGCAAAGTCTTTCTGACAACTTTTTTGGAGCTGTATTGAAGTTTTTGTCTTTTTTGACATGCGATGACATTTTTTGGCAGTTTTCCCACCGTCAGTTGAAAAGCTTACAGCACCTGGTATTCCCAGGCGGTCTCCCATCCAAGTACTGACCAGGCCCGACCGTGCTTAGCTTCCGAGATCAGACGAGATCGGGCGTATGCAGGTTGGTGTGGCCGTAAGCAAAAACAAACGTCACAAAGGGGCCTTTTAAGGATGCCACAAAGTCTTTCTGACAACTTTTTGGAGCTGTATTGTTTTTGTCTTTTTGACATGCGATGACATTTTTGGCAGTTTTCCCACCGCCAGTTGAAAAGCTTACAGCACCTGGTATTCCCAGGCGGTCTCCCATCCAAGTACTGACCAGGCCCGACCGTGCTTAGCTTCCGAGATCAGACGAGATCGGGCGATGCAGGTTGGTGTGGCCGTAAGCTAAAACAAATGTCACAAAGGGGCCTTTAAGGATGCCGCAAAGTCTTTCTGACAACTTTTTGGAGCTGTATTGATGTTTTTGTCTTTTTGACATGCGATGACATTTTTGGCAGTTTTCCCACCGTCAGTTGAAAAGCTTACAGCACCTGGTATTCCCAGGCGGTCTCCCATCCAAGTACTGACCAGGCCCGTCCGTGCTTAGCTTCCGAGATCAGACGAGATCGGGCGATGCAGGTTGGTGTGGCCGTAAGCGAAGACAAATGCCACAAAGGGGCCTTTAAGGATGCCGCAAAGTCTTTCTGACGACTTTTTGGAGCTGTATTGTTTTTGTCTTTTGACATGCGATGACATTTTTTGGCAGTTTTCCCACCGCCAGTTGAAAAGCTTACAGCACCTGGTATTCCCAGGCGGTCTCCCATCCAAGTACTGACCAGGCCCGTCTGCGGCTTAGCTTCCGAGATCAGACGAGATCGGGCGTATGCAGGTTGGTGTGGCCGTAAGCTTAAAACAAATGCCACAAAGGGGCCTTTAAGGATGCCGCAAAGTCTTTCTGACGACTTTTTGGAGCTGTATTGTTTTTGTCTTTTTGACATGCGATGACATTTTTTGGCAGTTTTCCCACCGTCAGTTGAAAAGCTTACAGCACCTGGTATTCCCAGGCGGTCTCCCATCCAAGTACTGACCAGGCCCGTCCGTGCTTAGCTTCCGAGATCAGACGAGATCGGGTATGGAGGTTGGTGTGGCCGTAAGCTAAAACAAATGCCACAAAGGGGCCTTTAAGGATGCCGCAAAGTCTTTCTGACAACTTTTTGGAGCTGTATTGATGTTTTTGTCTTTTTGACATGCGATGACATTTTTGGCAGTTTTCCCACCGTCAGTTGAAAAGCTTACAGCACCTGGTATTCCCAGGCGGTCTCCCATCCAAGTACTGACCAGGCCCGTCCGTGCTTAGCTTCCGAGATCAGACGAGATCGGGCGACTGCAGGTTGGTGTGGCCGTAAGTTTAAAACAAATGCCACAAAGGGGCCTTTAAGGATGCCGCAAAGTCTTTCTGACAATTTTTTGGAGCTGTATTGATGTTTTTGTCTTTTTTGACATGCGATGACATTTTTTGGCAGTTTTCCCACCGTCAGTTGAAAAGCTTCCAGCACCTGGTAGTCCCAGGCGGTCTCCCATCCAAGTACTGACCAGGCGCGCGAGTGATTTGCGTTCGAGCTCTTTCGAGATCGTGCGTATGCAGGTTGGTGTGGCCGTAAGCTAAGACAAATGCCACAAAGGGGCCTTTAAGGATGCCGCAAAGTCTTTCTGACGACTTTTTGGAGCTGTATTGAAGTTTTTGTCTTTTTGACATGCGATGACATTTTTTGGCAGTTTTCCCACCGTCAGTTGAAAAGCTTACAGGACCTGGTATTCCCAGGCGGTCTCCCATCCAAGTACTGACCAGGCCCGTCCGCGCTTAGCTTCCGAGATCAGACAAGATCGGGCGTATGCAGGTTGGTGTGGCCGTAGCTAAAACAAATGCCACAAAGGGGCCTTTAAGGATGCCGCAAAGTCTTTCTGACGACTTTTTGGAGCTGTATTGATGTTTTTGTCTTTTGTGACATGGGATGACATTTTTCGGCAGTTTTCCCACTGTCAGTTGAAAAGCTTACAGCACCTGGTATTCCCAGGCGGTCTCCCATCCAAGTACTGACCAGTCCCATCCGTGCTTAGCTTCCGAGATCAGACGAGATCGGGCGTATGCAGGTTGGTGTGGCCGTAAGCTAAGACAAATGCCACAAAGGGGCCTTTTAAGGATGCCGCAAAGTCTTTCTGACGACTTTTTTGGGGCTGTATTGATGTTTTTGTCTTTTTTGACAGGCGATGACATTTGTTGGCAGTTTTCCCACCATCAGTTGAAAAGCTTACAGCAACTGGTATTCCCAGGCGGTCTCCCATCCAAGTACTGACCAGGCCCGTCCGTGCTTAGCTTCCGAGATCAGACGAGATCGGGCGATGCAGGTTGGTGTGGCCGTAGGCGAAAACAAATGCCACAAAGGGGCCTTTAAGGATGCCGCAAAGTCTTTCTGACGACTTTTTGGAGCTGTATTGATGTTTTTGTCTTTTTGACATGGGATGACATTTTTGGCAGTTTTCCCACTGTCAGTTGAAAAGCTTACAGCACCTGGTATTCCCAGGCGGTCTCCCATCCAAGTACTGACCAGGCCCGTCTGTGCTTAGCTTCCGAGATCAGACGAGATCGGGCGATGCAGGTTGGTGTGGCCGTAAGCTAAGACAAATGCCACAAAGGGGCCTTTAAGGATGCCGCAAAGTCTTTCTGACGACTTTTTGGAGCTGTATTGAAGTTTTTGTCTTTTTGACATGCGATGACATTTTTGGCAGTTTTCCCACCGCCAGTTGAAAAGCTTACAGCACCTGGTATTCCCAGGCGGTCTCCCCATCCAAGTACTGACCAGGCCCGGTCTGCGCTTAGCTTCCGAGATCAGACGAGATCGGGCGATGCAGGTTGGTGTGGTCAGTAGTTTAAAGACAAATGCCACAAAGGGGCCTTTAAGGATGCCGCAAAGTCTTTCTGACGACTTTTTGGAGCTGTATTGATGTTTTTGTCTTTTTGGACAGGCGATGACATTTTTTGGCAGTTTTCCCACCGTCATCTGAAAAGCTTACAGCACCTGGTATTCCCAGGCGGTCTCCCATCCAAGTACTGACCAGGCCCGTCCGTGCTTAGCTTCCGAGATCAGACGAGATCGGGCGTATGCAGGTTGGTGTGGCCGTAAGCGAAAACAAACGCCACAAAGGGGCCTTTTAAGGATGCCGCAAAGTCTTTCTGACGACTTTTTTGGAGCTGTATTGTTTTTGTCTTTTTTGACATGCGATGACATTTTTTGGCAGTTTTCCCACCGTCAGTTGAAAAGCTTACAGCACCTGGTATTCCCAGGCGGTCTCCCATCCAAGTACTGACCAGGCCCGTCCGTGCTTAGCTTCCGAGATCAGACGAGATCGGGCGTATGCATTTTTTTTTTTTTCTCTTTTTTATTGAAGACAATCAAACAATCACAAAACACACACACTTAATATTCACAAATCCCTCCACCACCCAGAACACAAAAAAATCAGGAGTATTTACACATTGTAGAACTATTTACATACATGACTATTTACATATTTACATATTTACAAAACAAAAAAAAAAAACAAACAAACCAAAAACACTACATTGATTACCCATTGTCAAAGTGAAACACCAATCCCCATCTCCTCGATTGTGATGAACGTGTTCTCCACAAACCCCTTTGTCGAAATCATCCCCATCAATATAACTATAAATCAAATTAATATCCCTCCTGATCAGTCTTTTGAAAATTGTCCAAACCTCAGCTCTCCTCCTCTCATATTGGGCCAAGTTCCTTCTCAGTTTGACGGCAAGCCTTGCATGGCTCAGCACATAGTTTACAAGAGACACATTGCACTCACTCCTTCGCCCATTCACTCCAAACAACCACAACCTCTTCCAATCCATTCTCTCTGCCATGTTCCCACTCCAACATCTATTTATCAATTCTTTCATTCTCTCAAAATAAACTTGTAATCCTTCACATTCGACAAACTCATGCATACATGTTTCAACACACACACCACACACCTCGCACTCTTTCCTCACGCTCTCATCAAATTTGCTAATAACTAAATTATTGAAAACCCTGTTGTGACGTAACAAAAATCAAAATCTTCGTGACTCCACACTGTTCCATTTAACGCTCAAATTTTTCCATATATTCTTCACATCCATGTCACTCACCACTCTCTCCCACACTTTTTCAGCAGCCGGTCTCCTCATATCCCTCCCTCTTAACACTATATATCACTCTTGTTTTCACACTTGTCAAACTCACACACTTATCCCCCCTCTCCCACATACATCTCCAACTCCCCTCCCTCCTCCGTATCAGCCTCTCTTTCAATCATACATTTCCATTCAACCGTATCCCATCCTTTATTTTTCCCATCACCCCCTCTGCCATGCCCAACCAGATTTCCTCCCCTCTCTCTCTCACTTCATCCACGATCACCTGTGCTCCTCATAAACCCCGGTACATATTCATAAACTATATCCCTGATTTTCCTGAACCCCCGCCTCCATATGACTCCATTATATATTGTTCCCCCATTGTGTGTTATTTTCGGATTCATGAATATTGGTTGTTCCCATACCTGTCTCACATTCTTACACTCATACTTCACGCTGCCCACAAACTCTCCCCACGCCCAACATCTCCTGATAAAACTCAGTCACACCACTCATCATCCCTTTCTTCAATTTCATAAACACCACACTCTCTCCACACTCTCCACATTTATCCAACACCCTCTTAAAAACACCTTCCATACATGGTCCTTCTTATTTTTTAAAAACCTCACCATCATCTTCACCCTCAGTGCTTTCTTCTTCTTCTCTAGATTAATCAACTTTAACCCACCGCCCTCGCACTGCTTTTCCATCACCTCCCGCAATCCTCACTCCCTTCCCTCCCCACACAAACTCACTCACCATTCTGTTCACCTCTTGGATCACTCTCTCAGGCACATCCATCACATTCATCACATACACAAGCTTACTCATCACCAGCGTGTTCACAACCGCCACCTTCCCTTTAAGTTTCAACCCCTAACTCTCCAAAATCCTAACGATCTCTTTTATTTTATTAATTATCTCCTCATATTGAATGTCTCTCCTTTCCTATCTTCTATCCCTAAATATATCCCTAACACCCTAAAATAATCCTTTCTCTCTCTGCCAGCCCTATCTCACATCTCCCTACTCTATCAGTCCCTATGTACATAATCTCTGATTTCTCAATATTAACCTTCGCCCCTGACGCCTCTACCATACATCCCTACACTCTTAAATACTTCACCTACACTATCCTTATCCCTAACTGTGACTGTTGTGTCGTCTGCATACTGATATAATAAACTGGTGCTCCCATCCGTAACTCTATGCCCCTAATCTCACCATTGTGCGACAGGAGTGCCGCTAGCGCCTCCGGGCCGACAGAGAGTACAGCAGAGCCGACAGCGGACACCCCTGTCTAACTGACCTCTAACCTAAACGTGTCTGTGACTATCCCATTAATCTTAATACAACTAACTGCCCTGCTATACAACCTCCTAATCCACCCAATTAACCTGTGCCCAAATCCCATTTTCTCTAACACCCTGTACAAATATTTGTGATCTACTCTGTCAAATGCTTTATTTAAATCTAGACTCACCACTATCCCTGATCCCTGCTCTTTCATGTAATGTATTGTGTCCCTCACGCTACTGATTGTGTCCGCTATGTCCCTACCTGGTATGCTGTATGCTTGTGTATTTCCCACCACCTTCCCTATAACTCTTTAATCCTATTAGCTAACACCCGTGCCAGAATTTTGTAGTCATTATTTAACATGCTAAGCGGCCTGTAATTTTCTAATCTTTCCCTAGCTCCCTTTTTGTAAATGATGCTAACTACCCCTATTGTCATGCTCTCTACCATCTGCCCTGTTTCTTCTATCCATCTAAATAACCTCTAATACTGGTACTAACTCTACCCTAAATTCCCTATAAAACTCTCCTGTCAACCCATCTATCCCTGGACTCTTATTCCTCCCTAACCCTGCTATTGCTGCTTCTATCTCACCTGTCCCTATCTCTCCCTCACAGCTGTCCCTGTCATCTTCACTCAGCCTAGCTCTAACTTTATCTAACACTAACTCTATATCCCTATCCTCTATCTCATCTTTCCTAAATAAATCTTTATAAAACTCCTGCACTCTCTCAGCTATCCCTACAAAATCTGTCACCATCCTCCCATCTTTCCCTACCACTTTTCCTAAATAATTCTTTCCTTGCTTACTTTTTTTCCATCCCTAAAAAGTACCTTGTGCATTTCTCACCCTCAACTAAATTCCTAGCCCTGCTCCTAACTATCGCCCCATTACACCTTTTTCTGCTCTATTTCCCTCAACTCTTCTTTTTATCCTGATATATTCTCCTAAATCTCTCCCTGTCTCTATCCACTCTCCCTATCTCCCTATCTAACTCCTCTTTAACTCCTCTCTCTTGCCCTGTCTCTCCTTTTTCCTGTCCCTACAATATTTTATAGTCATATTTTTAATTCCTCTTTCACACTCTCCCACCACCTCCCAATGTTCTCCTCATACATTCTCTCATCCATTCTTCTTCCTCAGACACTCTCTCACTTTCATCTTATAATCTTTCTTTCAACACATCACCATTCAGACACCACACTCCTCCCCTCCTCTCCCCTGCACGCCCCAAACTGAACCCTATCACCTTGTGATCACTAAGTGCAGTTACATTAAAAGCTATTGGCCCTATCCTATCCTCTATGCCCCTTGTGCTCAGTACTAAATCTATCCTACTTTGTTTTAACACCCTCCACTATTTGTGCTCTGGTAAAATCTCTCCCATCCACATTCCTTTCTCTCCACACATCCATCATATCTTTCACACTCATCATTTCTTTCAACACGCCCTCGACTAATCACTCCTATAACACACATTCGACACATCCATTCTCCCTAAACACACATTAAAATCCCCACTATGATACAGTTTTGTTGGACACATCCCCCCACTTTACTAAAAATCCCTCCTTTCCCTCTCATCATTTGGTGCATATATATTGATCAACTGAAAAGTTTCCATGTGCTCAAAATTAATCCCTATCACTCTCCCTCACCATCATTCACACACATCCTCACATCCTCAATCACACCTCTTTTACACAAAATTGCCACCCCTTTCACTCTGTTCTCACCATTATTCACAAAAGTTTCCCCCACCCACTCCTTCACACACTCTCTCATACACTCACCATCCCAATGTGTCTCTTGTAAACAGATTATGTCGGCTGAGCATCTTTGCAAGGCTTGCCGTCGTCTGTCTACACTTCTTAGCCCATTAGCGTTAAAGGAGAAGACGCTGATCATAATAAACAAAAATAAAAAAAAAGAAAATAAACTCACTCAGCGCTTATTTGTGCTTTTCTTCATCTTGACCGCCTTGATGATTTCTTTCCTCCTCTGTGGCTTTTTCCGAGTCTCTGCCACCTTACTCCAGGTGTCCCCATCACTGTCCGTGATATCAGAGTAGTTCACAGTCCCATCTTCCTCCCCCCCTCCCCCTGGTCTCCCCAGAGTCCCATCACCCACACTCCTTGCCCGTTCCTTCTTCTCATCCTTCTCCGTCCGCAAGGCCCCGCCTGTGTTTTCCTCCTCCCTCTCTGCGTTTTTCCTCCTGGGCTGGGCCACATCTCCCTCTGCTCCCGACTGTTCCTCTCCCTCCTCCATTCTCTCCTCTAGTTCCTCGTCCTGTCCCGCTGTCTCTCCCTCTCCTCCGTCCGCATCTCCATTCTCCTCCTCTCCGCCTTCCTCGCTCTCCGCTCCTCTCGTCCCTGCTCCTCTCGCCTCCGCTCCTCTCGCCCCCGCTCCTCTCGCCTCCGCCTCCGGTCCCCGTGGTCCTGGATGCCTTCCTCGCTCTCCTTTCTCTCCCGCCCTCCTCCATCTGCACATTCTCTGGCGTAGTGTCCTTGTTTATGGCATCTATAGCATGTGAATTCTGGGCAGTCGCGCAGGATGTGCCCTGGTTTTATGCACAGCCTGCATACTTTAACTTGCCTGTCGTGGGATTACGCTGGAAGTATTCCGGTCCCGCTGCCGTGTCAAATTTAACAGAATATGGTAGTGACTGGATGTCTTTGTTGAATTTAACTTTAACATATCTTGTCCCATCAGCTATGTTTGTGTCTGGCCACATCCTTCTCCTTATGTGGTAGACACCGGCGCTTACACCCCAGTTAACAAGTTTCATTGTGATTTCTCATCTGTGATGTATGCCGGCAGACTCCATAAAAGACACAACCATCTCATCATTACAGAGTTCTTTTCCCGATGATGTTGCCGCTTTTTATTTTTATCCCATCCAGCAATTTGTTTTTTGCTCCCTCTTTCCCCATGGTGATCTCATATTTAAGTCTCCCCAACAGTCCTGCATGCAATCAAATCACCGTGATTTTTCTTTTGATGTTTCTGATTAGCTCCATCACTGTTATATTGTCCTTCTCCTTCGATTTCCACACTTACTGTTAGCTCTTTTTTGTAAGTGGTTTTATTTATTACAGCCATACCATGTCCGTGTTCTTCTGAGCGCTGTCCTTGTCCATTCATAAAATTTATCTCCGTGTTGACCGTCCTAGAGAGCATTTTGCTGCTCCCCACACAGTGAGACACTGCAGGGGAACACAGTCCAAAAATTAGAAACAAGGAAAGTTCAGTAATCTGGAAACTTATCCTGACAAAAAATTGCAATACAGGCTGCCACACACACAGCAGTGATGATGTGGCAGTGATGATGTGGCACTTCCTCTCTCTCTCTCTCTCTCTCAGTGGGCGTATGCAGGTTGGTGTGGCCGTAGTTTAAGACAAATGCCACAAAGGGGCCTTTAAGGATGCCGCAAAGTCTTTCTGACGACTTTTTTTGGAGCTGTATTGATGTTTTTGTCTTTTTGACATGGGATGACATTTTTTGGCAGTTTTCCCACCGTCAGTTGAAAAGCTTACAGCACCTGGTATTCCCAGGCGGTCTCCCATCCAAGTACTGACCAGGCCCGTCTGTGCTTAGCTTCCGAGATCAGACGAGATCGGGCGTATGCAGGTTGGTGTGGCCGTAGCAAAAACAAATGCCACAAAGGGGCCTTTAAGGATGCCGCAAAGTCTTTCTGACGACTTTTTGGAGCTGTATTGATGTTTTTGTTTTTTTGACATGCGATGACATTTTTTGGCAGTTTTCCCACCGTCAGTTGAAAAGCTTACAGCACCTGGTATTCCCAGGCGGTCTCCCATCCAAGTACTGACCAGGCCCGTCTGTGCTTAGCTTCCGAGATCAGACCAGATCGGGCGATGCAGGTTGGTGTGGCCGTAAGTTTAAAACAAATGCCACAAAGGGGCCTTTTAAGGATGCCGCAAAGTCTTTCTGACGACTTTTTGAAGCTGTATTGATGTTTTTGTCTTTTTTTGACATGCGATGACATTTTTTGGCAGTTTTCCCACCGCCAGTTGAAAAGCTTACAGCACCTGGTATTCCCAGGCGGTCTCCCATCCAAGTACTGACCAGGCCCGTCCGTGCTTAGCTTCCGAGATCAGACGAGATCGGGCGTATGCAGGTTGGTGTGGCCAGAAGTGAAGACAAATGCCACAAAGGGGCCTTTTAAGGATGCCGCAAAGTCTTTCTGACGACTTTTTGGAGCTGTATTGATGTTTTTGTCTTTTTGACATGCGATGACATTTTTTGGCAGTTTTCCCACCGCCAGTTGAAAAGCTTACAGCACCTGGTATTCCCAGGCGGTCTCCCATCCAAGTACTGACCAGGCCCGTCCCGTGCTTAGCTTCCGAGATCAGACGAGATCGGGCGATGCAGGTTGGTGTGGTCAGCAGCTTAAAACAAATGCCACAAAGGGGCCTTTAAGGATGCCGCAAAGTCTTTTCTGACGACTTTTTTGGAGCTGTATTGATGTTTTTGTCTTTTTGACATGCGATGACATTTTTTGGCAGTTTTCCCACCGTCAGTTGAAAAGCTTACAGCACCTGGTATTGCCAGGCGGTCTCCCCATCCAAGTACTGACCAGGCCCGTCCGTGCTTAGCTTCCGAGATCAGACGAGATCAGGCGATGCAGGTTGGTGTGGCCGTAAGTTTAAGACAAATGCCACAAAGGGGCCTTTTAAGGATGCCGCAAAGTCTTTCTGACGACTTTTTGGAGCTGTATTGATGTTTTTGTCTTTTTGACATGCGATGACATTTTTTGGCAGTTTTCCCACCGTCAGTTGAAAAGCTTACAGCACCTGGTATTCCCAGGCGGTCTCCCATCCAAGTACTGACCAGGCCCGTCTGCGGCTTAGCTTCCGAGATCAGACGAGATCGGGCGTATGCAGGTTGGTGTGGTCAGAAGCTAAGACAAATGCCACAAAGGGGCCTTTTAAGGATGCCGCAAAGTCTTTCTGACGACTTTTTGGAGCTGTATTGATGTTTTTGTCTTTTTGACATGCGATGACATTTTTTGGCAGTTTTCCCACCGTCAGTTGAAAGCTTACAGCACCTGGTATTCCCAGGCGGTCTCCCATCCAAGTACTGACCAGGCCCGTCCGTGGCTTAGCTTCCGAGATCAGACGAGATCGGGCGTATGCAGGTTGGTGTGGCCAGAAGCTTAAACAAATGCCACAAAGGGGCCTTTTAAGGATGCCGCAAAGTCTTTCTGACGACTTTTTGGAGCTGTATTGATGTTTTTGTCTTTATGACATGGATGACATTTTTGGCAGTTTTCCCACTGTCAGTTGAAAAGCTTACAGCACCTGGTATTCCCAGGCGGTCTCCCATCCAAGTACTGACCAGGCTCTGTCCGTGCTTAGCCTCCGAGATCAGACGAGATCGGGCGATGCAGGTTGGTGTGGCCGTGAAGCTTAAGACAAATGCCACAAAGGGGCCTTTTAAGGATGCCGCAAAGTCTTTCTGACGACTTTTTTGAGCTGTATTGTTTTTGTCTTTTTGACATGCGATGACATTTTCTGGCAGTTTTCCCACCGCCAGTTGAAAAGCTTACAGCACCTGGTATTCCCAGGCGGTCTCCCATCCAAGTACTGACCAGGCCCGTCCGTGCTTAGCCTCCGAGATCAGACGAGATCGGGCGTATGCAGGTTGGTGTGGCCGTAAGCGAAAACAAATGTCACAAAGGGGCCTTTTAAGGATGCCGCAAAGTCTTTCTGACGACTTTTTTGGAGCTGTATTGAAGTTTTTGTCTTTTTTTCACATGCGATGACATTTTTTGGCAGTTTTCCCACCGTCAGTTGAAAAGCTTACAGCACCTGGTATTCCCAGGCGGTCTCCCATCCAAGTACTGGACCAGGCCCGTCCGCGCTTAGCTTCCGAGATCAGACGAGATCGGGCGTATGCAGGTTGGTGTGGCCGTAAGCTTAAAACAAATGCCACAAAGGGGCCTTTTAAGGATGCCACAAAGTCTTTCTGACAACTTTTTGGAGCTGTATTGATGTTTTTGTCTTTTTGACATGCGATGACATTTTTTGGCAGTTTTCCCACCGCCAGTTGAAAAGCTTACAGCACCTGGTATTCCCAGGCGGTCTCCATCCAAGTACTGACCAGGCCCGTCTGCGCTTAGCTTCCGAGATCAGACGAGATCGGGCGTATGCAGGTTGGTGTGGCCGTATGCTAAATCTAATGCCACAAAGTGGCCTTTTATTATGTCGGCAAATTTTTTCTGACGACTTGTTTGGAGATTTTTTGAAGTTTTTTTCTTTTTTGACATGCGCTGACATTTTTTGGCAGTTTTCCCACTGTCAGCTGAAAAGCTTACAGCACCTGGTATTCCCAGGCGGTCTCCCATCCAAGTACTGACCAGGCCACGTGTTTAGCTTCCGAGATCAGACGTAGATCGGGCGATGCAGGTTGGTGTGGCCGTAAGTTAAAACAAATGTCACAACGGGGCCTTTTAAGGATGCCTCAAAGTCTTTCTGACAACTTTTTTGGAGATATATTTGTCTTTTATGACATGGGATGACATTTTTTGGCAGTTTTCCCACTGTCAGTTGAAAAGCTTACAGCACCTGGTATTCCCAGGCTGTCTCCCATCCAAGTACTGACCAGGCCCGTCTGCGCTTAGCTTCCGAGATCAGACGAGATCGGGCGATGCAGGTTGGTGGTCAGAAGCCAAAAACAAATGCCACAAAGGGGCCTTTAAGGATGCCGCAGTCTTTCTGACGACTTTTTGGAGCTGTATTGTTTTTGTCTTTTTTGACATGCGATGACATTTTTGGCAAAGTTTTCCCACCGCCAGTTGAAAGCTTACAGCACCTGGTATTCCCAGGCGGTCTCCCATCCAAGTACTGCCCAGGTCTGCTCCGTGCTCTAGCTTCCAAGATCAGACGAGATCGGGCGATGCAGGTTGGTGTGGCCGTACTGAAAACAAATGCCACAAAGGGGCCTTTAAGGATGCCGCAAAGTCTTTCTGACGACTTTTTGGAGCTGTATTAAAGT
>JAQQSB010002142.1:0-18185 GCA_029721515.1 Synanceia verrucosa
ATAAACATTACACAGTAAAAAAAAAAAAAAAGTCTGCCATTGTCACTCATCCTCTCCTTTTTTTGTGTTTGCAGTTTGCCCTTTCTTGGTTGGTGACTCCATCTACGTGCCTATCGTGGATGGGTTTGTCACCTCATGCCAGAAAGGAGACATCTCGCTTCGGCGTGATGTCCACCCCCTGGGGCGTAGGTGCAGCAGAACTGTGTCAAAGAAGGTGCTGCGTTCAGTTCTGCCCGCACACCTGGCGTGGTCTGCCTCATCGCCCGGAACAACGACCTGACTGCCAGCAGGACCATCGGCGGCGGGCTGCAGCTGACTTCCAGAAGCTGCTGACCTCTTATCTCTGCAAACCGCTGGGAAATGCAAGTTTTCAATTTTTTCAGTGCATCCTTTACAGAGAGAACCATTTTGGTACAGTTATAATATGTAAAAAAAAAATTCTGCAGGTGGTTGTGCTGGACTGACCATCGAGGAAGCCCAGCAGAGCTGGAGTTAGTGCACAGGTGTGCCTTTCAGAGTGGCCTTTTATTGTGCAGGCAGTCTAAGGCAATGAATCTGTGCACTAATCATGGTGTCTAATCAGCATCTTGATATGGCACACCTGTGAGGATGGGATGGATTATCTCAGCAAAGAGAAGTGCTCACTATCACACAGATTTAGACTGGTTTGTGAACAATATTTGAGAGAAATGGTGATATTGTGTTTGTAGAGAAAACATTTTCAGATCTCTGAGTTCATCTCATATAAAAATTGGAGCAAAAACAAAAAGTGTTCACGTTTATATTTTTTGTTGAGTGTATAATTTTACTAACAATTGAGTTAAGATTTTCTCTCAATTTTATACAACTCTGTTTGAATATTCTATGAGAGTAAGAAAGAAACATTCTTTTGCATCTGCTGGATAATGATTTTCAAAGCAAAATGTTAATCCTTTAGCAGTCCAGCAAAAACACAGCTAATAATAGGTAATTGCTCAAAAGTCATGACTATGTTCCATCAACGTTCCTCTGATCAACAGAAAATGATCTTTGAAAAGATTCTGACTTCCAGATATGAGCTTTCTTTGAACCTCATGACATGTGCACCAATAGGCAGCGACTGGTTAATAAAGGTTAAATAAATAAATAAATGTTTCACCTGGGTTTATTTATTTATTTATTTGTTGGTTTGCAAACTTAATCAAAAAGTTATGGGACAAATTTTTGACTTGATATTTTTCAGGATTGGTCAGGAAGTGGCCTAACTAAAAACGGATTAATTTTTGTGGTGGTGACTGGATCTGATTCCAGGTCATCAAGGTCAAATAAAGAAAGAGTCACGCCATAGTAATGTATGGGAGATTTTTGCATGTTGTGAACAGCTCCAGGGTGTACAATTTTCAGCCAACTGTCCACCTAATTGATTGGATTTTTTTTTTTTACCTCCACCAAAGAAGTTTCACCAAGGTGATCGGATCCGTCACTTAACGGCATCACCAAAAATTAATCAGTTTTAAGTTCGCCCCTACTTCCAGCCCAATCCTGAAAATTTAAGTCTAAAACCTTTTTGTGTTACTTTTGCAAACCAAACAAACAAACAAACAAGCTAAAGTGAAAACATAACCTCTCTTTAGACGGCGAGGGTAGCTTGCCCAAATAAATGCTGCCGCTCTTGAGGTCTACACTCTCCTGAAGTGCTTTTTCAATTTTTTTTTTTTTTGCCAGGTGCATTCACCACCGTCATCAAAAAGACTGCCAGTAGCACCCACAATCCCTCAAGAAGCTAACCCCTGTTAACGATTATATTTACAATGCAACGTGCTCTCGGCAGCCTCTGTTTACCTCCCGGATCTACTTGCTTTTTCATGGACAACTTCTTCCCTGCAGCGCTGCTGGGGGTCACAGAGACACGCAAGGCACACTGCTGTAATCCCACTCCCTTACTGGTGAGTACTGCGATTTTGTAATATTTTTAAAATGCTTGCTGTGAGAAAAGACCGTGAAGTAGAGACCGAAATTTACCATCAGTGAAGTCGGACATTGCGTGGACTAAGCTAAGCTACATGGGGGAGAGTGTCAGTGTCTGCCCACTTTTTTTAAGCATTGTTCAAAATTATGCCACAATAGATGAAGTTAGGCTCTGACCACAGGGGATAGTTACTCTATAATATTGAGACTAATCTAATTCTATGCTTCATTTTATGAAAAATACCTATGGAAACAGCCAATGACTTCAGGAAACATCACTGATGTGTGCATCAGAAGATTCTGTGAAAGCCCTGACACACCACTACCCTCACTAACCATGTGGCCAGATATCTTAGGCATCAAATGTTGCAGAGGCTACAGCCGTCTTGTTTTGACCAAGACAACTGATGAACTGTTGCTCTAAACTACTGTATGTAGTAAGTGTGCATTTATATTTTGTATATGATTTTCTGTTTGTTGTTTAGTGTTTTACCTCAATTTGTTTTCTGTGTTCAGTCCTCTGCAGCTGAGGATTCAGAGAGGGACATCGCCACCACAGTCATGAGGATTTACATGATCCGAAGAGATGGACATGAGGAGCCAGAGGACGTGGGAGTTGTGTTTGAGGGCATTAAAGTCCTCAGTGATGTTGGCAGTGTCATCATGGGGTTCATCATGCTGTTTGGGCTCATTTATGCCCTTGACCTAGCCTTTCCTGAAAACCTCAAGTACACCTTCGAGTTTTCCAGAAGATCATTATGAACATGGATGGACACAAGCTGAATGCAAAGATACAGCAGCTGAAAATCAAGCTGTTTTCATAAGGGACAAACACTGTGTCCTCACAGTCAGTGACAGCGTCCATGTTTTTCTTCTTCTAAAAATATGTTAACTGCTCGTGTAGCGCATCTTGAAGTGTGTTACTATGGATAGGCTGTGACTGGACTCAAAGAAATTGAAATGTTTTTTAGGTTCTGTTTTGTACTTCTACATGTGTGTTGTACAGTTTATGTATATGTCATATCTGTTTGCAGGTATTACATATTGCAGTTTATAGAAAAGTTTTCATGTTTAATTGGAGCTGGTTATACCATGCCTTAGCCTTTGCAAATATTGTACTTGTATTATTGTTGTACTAGTACTAGTTACTTTGTTTGAAGCAGTTTTGAAGTCAGCAGATTACTTTTCTGAATGTGATAGGTCATATACTGCCTTCATCATAGAGAAAAAACTTAAGAGAAGCATAAAAACTTAAGCTCTAAGTCAAGGTCTAAGTGCATTTTCAACAGTTTAGTTTGAGATGATGGAAGAATGTCCATGTTTTGTACTGCTGATGTGTGTTTAAATGTGGTATATGTATATTTCATGCCAGTTTTTAGGCACGACATAGTGCAGTTAAAGGTAAAAATGTTCATGGTTGGTCCGAACCATGGGTTTTAGTGTGTTTTTACTTGTTTAAATAAAAACATTAATCAGATTTTGTGTTGTGTGTCTGATATGAGGTCAAATGAAGTAATGAAAGAATTTTATTTTAGACTAACTATATTAATTTGAGTTGAACAAATGTAAATAAGTTTAGGCCAGTTAAAGTACCTATTTTATTTTGGCTGTATTTGATAAAGATGAGTTCGACCAACTCAATTAAATCATATTACAAAGAGGTACTTAGTTTGAGTTGGGGCTACATGAATTTAATGGATGGAAATCCTGCCCAAAATTTATTTATGTTCATCCAATGAGTTTTTTTTTTTCAGTGTACACATTGAACTTAAAAGCCTTAAGTAGGGCCCCTTTGTGTTATACAAGCAGGCTGCAGGAACAGTCAAAATGAGAGGGTAACAGAAAAACTAGCCCTAAACAAAGGGATTGAAGTTGGGACTCGTTGGAGGGGTGTAGATTTGTAATAACAGAAAGACACACAATTAACTGTTTAAGTGCCATTTATTTATTACATGTATTTCAACATCATTTAAAATGCGACACTTGAGTGTCATCGACATATTAATACATCAAAATAGTTTTTCAGCAGCAGGTCACCGATCGCAGTTTCCCGCAGCCTGTGAGTAATTTTGGGGCTTCTGGGAGATGTAGTCGGAGCATAAAGAGACAGTGTACGCCACAGAAACCAAAGCAGGAAGTGGAGATGATCGGGATTTGACAGTAAAATGGATGGATTCTGGACCAAAAAAATGGTGATTTTGGTCAAACTAAAACTCTCCTACATATATTTGAAGGCGAAGAGCCTCCGTCACACCTGTGTTTAAGGTGGAGGGCAGCAACTCCAATGCATATATTTGATGGCGAAGAGCCTCCGTCACATCTGTGTTTAAGGTGGAGGGCAGCAACTCCAATGCATATATTTGATGGCGAAGAGCCTCCGTCACACCTGTGCTTAAGGTGGAGGGCAGCAACTCCAATGCATATATTTGATGGCGAAGAGCCTCCGTCACACCTGTGCTTAAGGTGGAGGGCAGCAACTCCAATGCATATATTTGATGGCGAAGAGCCTCCGTCACACCTGTGCTTAAGGTGGAGGGCAGCAACTCCAATGCATATATTTGATGGCGAAGAGCCTCCGTCACACCTGTGTTTAAGGTGGAGGGCAGCAACTCCAATGCATATATTTGATGGCGAAGAGCCTCCGTCACACCTGTGCTTAAGGTGGAGGGCAGCAACTCCAATGCATATATTTGATGGCGAAGAGCCTCCGTCACACCTGTGTTTAAGGTGGAGGGCAGCAACTCCAATGCATGTATTTGATGGCGAAGAGCCTCCGTCACACCTGTGTTTAAGGTGGAGGGCAGCAACTCCAATGCATGTATTTGATGGTGAAGAGTCTCCGTCACACCTGTGTTTAAGGTGGAGGGCAGCAACTCCATGACGTATGTTTGATGAGGAAGAGCCTCCGTCACACCTGTGCTTGAGGTGGAGGGCAGCAACTCCATGACGTATATTTGATGAGGAAGAGCCTCCATCAGTCCAGTGCTTGAGGTGGTGTAGTTGGTCACTCGTGGCTTCTTGGCCTGCTGAGTGACCTCTGTGCAGGTAGATGTAGATGCTGTGATTCAAGGCCTTCCTACTGTCCGTCCTGATGTTTCTTTGTGCCCTACACAAAAACAACAAACTTCAAACACCATTCTTTTCAGTGATTTTCTTTCATAACGTCTATGTCTGGAGAGCGTACATACATGGTGTGGTGGGTCGAACAGGTCAGACATCTTGATGGTGTTCAGATCCTGTGAGTAATGATGCTGCACCGGTGGTCCAGTCTGTGACTGAGGAACCTCCATCATGCCTGTGCTTAAGGTGGAGGGCAGCGACTCCATCATATACGTTTGACGGTGAAGAGCCTCCGTCACACCTGTGCTTAAGGTGGAGGGCAGCGACTCCATCACGTATGTTTGATGGTGAAGAGCCTCCGTCAGTCCAGTGCTTGAGGTGGTGCAGTTGGTCACTCGTGGCTTCTTGGCCTGCTGAGTGACCTCTGTGCAGGGAGATGCAGATGCTGTGAACAAACAAACAAAAACACTGATCAATCCACTAAGATTTTTTAAAACATGGTAAAAGATGCTGCTTCTTATTCTATGTAATTTGATCGACTGTGTGTATCCAGTTTGATCCACTTTTCATCCCATCTCACATGAAAACACGCTGTGATCCACAGAAATATTGCCTCACCTTCAGTCATTTTGAGGCCTTTCTCTTGTCCGTCTTGATGTTTTTCTTTGTGCCCTACACAAAAACAACAAACTTAAAACACCATTCTTTTCAGTGATTTTCTTTCATGACTTCTGTCTGGAGAGCGTACATACATAGTTAAAGCTGGCCGACCAGCCAGGGTGTTGCTGCGAGTGCAGCTCTTTTTCTTCTTCTGCCAGCTTGTAGTATATGGCCTGTTCTTCAGCGGACAAGGACCTCCACATCTGTCCCAGGATGGCATGTAGTCCAGCCGTGCCTTTGCTGTCCACTTTGGTCTTCAGTTTTGGCCTCTGCTCTTTCGTGAACAGCATGAAGGCATTCGGCGGTTTCTTAACGTAATGCTCATCCTGCTGCTCTCAACTTTCTCTTTCTGTGGGAGAAAAACAGAAGACTCTCAGAAAAACAGTAAAGTAGCAGAATAATAGGGTGAAATGCATTAAACCCATTAAAAGGACTGATAATAATGATAACAATAATAATAATATTCAAGCTTAATGTGGTTTTAATATGAGTTGTGACGACTGCTGCAGATGAGAGAACTTATTGATGAGGCAGACAGTGGCTAAATATCAGTGTACACTTCTGTGTGTGTGTTTGTTTACATTCATGTGTGTGTTACTTACTTCTGCACAGTTTGTTGCTGGCTCAGTCCTGTATCCTTCAGGAGCTGCATCACTGGGAGCTTTGTGTTTCTGGAGACGCAAACATACAGAGGAGTTGGATGAACAAGACTCAGTGGAGTCACCTGTAACTCTGGTACTTGATATAACTAATAAACCATCAGAGTCATCTCCTAAATACTTCTAAAATGTGTCATAGTATACACATCCAGAACAGTCTCATGCACACATTAGGAAAGTTTTCCATTGAAATAAAATGTTATTTTCACTTCATATTGGATTGAAATAGGTTGTTTTCTGTCATTCTTTTGTGCTAATGCATCCACCACTGATTGATACCTGGGCTGTAACTACATTATTTTCATTATTTATTAATAGTGGCTAATTGTTTGGTCTGTGTGACAATTTCAAAAACCCAAGATGACATCTTCAAAATATGTTATTAGTCTGACTAACAGGCCAAAAGGTCATTGTCGCTTAAAAATGAAAAAATCAATCAATCGTCTAAAAACAGCTGCTGATAATTGATTACTCTGTCATCCTTTCAGCTCTGACTGGTATGCATCTTTTTTGATGCAGGTATTGAGAGCATGACTCTCAAGATCTCTATCCCTAACCTAAACTGATATCTTACCTTAAATCTGATCTGTCCCTGGCTATCAGCACCTGGCTGACCGTGCAGGGCACCTGGCAGCGTGGCGTGTTGCAGTCCCTGGTCCATGATGGGAGCAGCTTGTCCGACATTCACTGTCTGAGCAGACGTGATTGAATGTGGCTGCTCACAGCTATATGGAGCTGCTCCCAGGGAGGCGCACTCCAGCATGAGCTCCACTCCAACTGCCATCAAGCTGATGGTCAACACTGAACTCATGTCCTGGGTTGTGAGGACCTGCAAGACTCGTCAGGTGACTGGGGTGGAGCTGATACTATGGGGCTGTGTTGAGCTTCTTCGTTGCTCAAACTGTTCATGAATTGAATCATTTGGTGTTCAACAGATTCAACACATGAATCAGAATGAGGAGAAGTGGACTTAATGCCGAATACATCACTGATGCTATCAAACAATAATCTTTGCTCAGATTCATCCAGAAGACCTGTAAGAAGGTCCATGTCATCGGCAGACATGTTGTCATCCATCTGATTACTGCGGAGTAATAACTTAATTTTTTCTGAAAGTTATGGCACCTGTGACGAACAATAATGGATTTAATTAAAGGAAAATACTGGAGAATTTTTGACAGCTATAGTTCCTCCTAACTTTGAAGATAAACATTTTTAATGAACTTTCTGGTGTGTTTTTTTAAAGACTGAATAATCCAAAAGTATAAATAAAATAATCAAAACTGGTAAACTGGATTCACCACATAACACAGCATTTAAATACAGCTTGCATGTTGATGTATCAGAAATAATAATCCAATAATATAATATATGAGACAATATGAACTTAAAATGGAGCAGGTCTCTGCTTTAAACTTAACTTGAAGTAATTTTAAACTGTGAGAAATTTTGTAGAAAAGTGTTGTATTGACAGCTAACAGACCATTGGTGAAAGGTGTTTTTAGAAATAATTATAATTGCTGGTTAATGAGTGTTTTACTCAGCTATAATCTCTAAGTATTTGTGTAATTGTGAACTTACTTACTGCAGATAACTGATGGACTGATGGATGAGCGAGCTGAAAAGTTTTGCCTTCGTTTTTCACAGAGGAAACTAGATGTTTTCACAGTGAACTCCAGAGGTGAAATGAGCAGAATGTTTACTGACAGACAGTTAAGTGTTTAGTGTGTTCCATTCTGATCTGTTCTTTTTTATTCTTTTCCATTCCGGAACTTCTGTCTTCATTTGCATATTTGGTTACCTGAGCAACCGCAAAGTAACTAAGTATTCTTAAAAATCAACAAGTGCATTATGTATTTTTTTAAACTAATGTATTTTTTTCTTTTTTTTCCTTTTTTTCTTCTTTTTTCCTTTTTTCCGTTTTTTCATGAAAAAAAGAGAAAAAAAAAAAAAGGAAAAAAAAAAAAAAAAATAAAACAAATTAAAACTAATGTATCTCGATGCATTCGTCTAGTCTACTACATTGGATGGATTTAGGTAGTGATCTGAAAGAGTTTGCAAAGGCCTCCTAATTCCAAACAGTTAGAAATGTATCGTACCAATATAAAATTTAAAGATGTGGTTGCAAAAGCCTAACAGAGTAATGGGAATGTCAAACACAGTCTGTGGACACACACTCTGTCCTGAGAAGAGGTCTAATCAAGCAACATGAATAAAAACACCTGAGTGAACAGAGCAGCCATGTGTCCAGTGCTGTGAGGATTTAATCTGATATGGTACTAAAGGAGAGACTCCCGAGGTGAATATGGTGAAAAATTCAATATATCACCATGACACTTCCAATTCCATACATTATTATGGCTATGGCTCCTTTTTTGCTGAAATTGAGATATTAACTCATTGAGAGTCACCTATTTTGTAAAACACAAAGTGCCTTGTGCCAGTGTTTTTGTCCATTTTGAGTCATATTTTAGACCCACAGAATATTTTGTACTATGTCTCTGAAAACACAGAATAGCTCAAATGAAAGAAGAGACTCTCTATTTCATCATGAAAAAATGTTTGTTTTTACCTTGTTCCATTCTTGTTTTATCAGAGGTAGAGTAGAGGACACTTTCACCAAAATCACCACTTTTTGTCCAGATTCTGTTTGTTTTGTTCTCTAATCTCGATCGTCTCCACTTCCTGTTTTTGTCTCTGTGGTGTATTCTGTCTACTTATGGTCCAACTACATCTCCCAGAAGCCCCAACATTACACACAGGCTGCGGGAGACTGCAATCGGCGACCCGCTGCCGAAAAACCACTTTGACGTATTATTACATTGATGGCACTCAAGCATTGGATTTTAAATGACATTGAAACACATCAATGGCACTCAAAGAGTCAAAATGTAAAACAAAAGAGGACTATGAAACCATAAACTTACTCACACAAACAAATTAAATAATGCCAACTTGTGGTGACTTTGTGGTGAAAAATCTATAGATTTACGATCGACTAGGTTGAAAGGAAGACATTATGAATGCAAAATAGTCCAAAGTCTAAAAATTGATTGTTGTATGCAAAACATGGCCTGGGGAGTCTCCTCTAAAATGTTATATAACTACACTCAACAAAAATATAAAGCGCAACACTTTTGTTTTTGCTCCCATTTTTTATGAGATGAACTCAAAGATCTGAAATGTTTTCCACAAACACAATATCACCATTTCTCTCAAATATTGTTCACAAGCCAGTCTAAATCTGTGATAGTGAGCACTTCTCTTTGCTGAGATAATCCATCCCACCTCACAGGTGTGCCATATCAAGATGCTGATTAGACACCATGATTAGTGCACAGGGTGTGCCTTAGACTGCCCACAATAAAAGGCCACTCTGAAAGGTGCAGTTTTGTTTTATTGGGGGGTCTGGGGACTCAGAAAACCAGTCAGTATCTGGTGTGACCACCATTTGCCTCATGCAGTGCAACACATTCGCATAGAGTTGATCAGGTTGTCGATTGTGGAATGTTGGTCCACTCCTCTTCATTGGCTGTGCTGAGATTGCTGGACATTGGCAGGAACTGGTACACGCTGTCGTATCACGCCCGATCCAGAGCATCCCAAACATGCTCAAAGGGTGACATGTCCGGTGAGTATGCTGGCCATGCAAGAACTGGGATGTTTTCAGCTTCCAAGAATTGTGTACAGATCCTTGCCACATGGGGCCGTGCATTACCCTGCTGCAACATGAGGTGATGTTCTTGGATGTATGGCACAACAATGGGCCTCAGGATCTCGTCATGGTATCTCTGTGCATTCAAAATGCCATCAATGAAATGCACCTGTGTTTTCCTTCCATAAGATGCCTGCCTATACCATAACGCCACCGCCACCATGGGCCACTCGATCCACAACATTGACATCAGAAGACCACTCACCCCACACCACGCCACACACGCTGTCTGCAATCTGCCCTGAACAGTGTAAACCGGGATTCATCCGTGAAGAGAACACCTCTCCAACGTGCCCAGACGCCATCGAATGTGAGCATTTGCCCACTCAAGTCGGTTCTGACGACGAACTGGAGTCAGGTTGAGACCCTCGATGAGGACGACGAGCATGCAGATGAGCTTCCCTGAGACGGTTTCTGACAGTCTGTGCAGAAATTCTTTGGCTATGCAAACCCGATTGTTTCAGCAGCTGTCCGAGTGGCTGGTCTCAGACGATCTTGGAGGTGAACATGCTGGATGTGGAGGTCCTGGGCTGGTGTGGTTACACGTGGTCTGCGGTTGTGAGACTGGTTGGATGTACTGCCAAATTCTCTGAAACACCTTTGGAGGCGGCTTATGCTAGAGAAATGAACATTCAATACACGAGCAACAGCTCTGGTTGACATTCCTGCTGTCAGCATGCCAATTGCACCCTCCCTCAAATCTTGCAACATCTGTGGCATTGTGCTGTGTGATAAAACTGCACCTTTCAGAGTGGCCTTTTATTGTGGGCAGTCTAAGGCACACCTGTGCACTAATCATGGTGTCTAATCAGCATCTTGATATGGCACACCTGTGAGGTGGGATGGATTATCTCAGCAAAGAGAAGTGCTCACTATCACACATTTAGACTGGTTTGTGAACAATATTTGAGAGAAATGGTGATATTGTGTAGGTAGAAAAAACATTTCAGATCTTTGAGTTCATCTCATAAAAAAATTGGAGCAAGATTTTTCTCTCAATTTATACAACTCTGTTTAAATATTCTGAGAGTAAGAAAGAAACATTCTTTTGCATCTGGTGGATAATGATTTTCAGCTTAATTTGAGTTGAACAAATGTAAATAAGTTTAGGCCAGTTAAAGTACCTATTTTATTTTGGCTGTATTTGATAAAGATGAGTTCGACCAACTCAATTAAATCATATTACAAAGAGGTACTTAGTTTGAGTTGGGGCTACATGAATTTAATGGATGGAAATCCTGCCCAAAATTTATGTATGTTCATCCAATGAGTTTTTTTTTTGTTCAGTGTACACATTGAACTTAAAAGCCTTAAGTAGGGCCCCTTTGTGTTATACAAGCAGGCTGCAGGAACAGTCAAAATGACGGTAACAGAAAAACTAGCCCTAAACAAAGGGATTGAAGTTGGGACTTGTTGGAGGGGTGTAGATTTGTAATAACAGAAAGACAAACAATTAACTGTTTAAGTGCCATTTATTTATTACATGTATTTCAACATCATTTAAAATGCGACACTTGAGTGTCATCGACATATTAATACATCAAAATAGTTTTTCAGAACCAAAAGCGGCTGGTGGGATGGGGCTCCCAGACTTTAAACAGTACTATTGGGCGTGTAACATAAAGTTTTTAATATATTGGCTGCAACGTCAGACTCCAGACTGGCTGGAAATAGAGAGAGCAGCATGCCTCCCCTCATCTCTGCCAGCGCAGAGATACGAAAAAATTTGGGCTGGCAGGGCAGCTCCTTGCTAAGTCCCTTAATTAAAAATCATTGTTTTATTCCGTCTTTCAATAATAAAGTATTTGATGATTGGGCTGTTAAAGGAATACATAATTTTACTGACTTCTTCAGAAACAAGGTTTTTATGTCTTTTGAACAGCTACAAGAGAAATATAAAGTACCCAAAACACATTTTTTCAAATACTTGCAAGTGAGGACCTATGTGACGAGACAAGTTCCATCTTTTCCAAACAGTCCCTGTCAGTCAGCTATGGAAAATATACTTGTACTGGATCCAAATATAAAGGGGGCAATCTCCAAATTGGACATAACTCTATCTGATTTGAATAATACAACAACTAAAGAGCATTTGAGGGTGGCTTGGAGGGATGACCTAGGAATAGAACTAACAGAAGACCAATGGGAGACGGCATTGCAGCAGACCCACAAAACCTCAGTGTGTGCCAGACATGGTCTTCTGCAATTCAAGGTATTACATCGATTACATTGGTCTAAGCAGAAATTACACAAAATATATCCTGAACTAAACCCGGCATGTGACCGATGCGGACAGGCCCCTGCTTCATTGGGTCATATGTTTTGGAAGTGCCCTAAATTATCAAGATATTGGAGTAATATTTCTTATATGCTAACCAAAGTTTTGAAAAGACCGATACAACTGGAACCACAGACTGCCATTTTGGGCATCATAGACTCTGCTACAATAGATCGTACAGCAGGAAAATCCCTTATACTGTTTATTTGTCTTCTAGCTCGCAGACTGATCCTGCTCAATTGGAAGCAAAAGACAGCGCCTTCTTACTCACATCTTATCAATGACGTTTTGAAACATCTACAACTTGAAAAAATCAGGTTTACACTAAAAGACCAGGAGCATCTTTTTGACAGAATTTGGCGTCCCTTTATAGATTTGACTAAAACATGATTCCCCCCCCCCTTTTTTTTTTTTATTTTTATTTTTTTTGACGTGTATGTTTATATAATTTATTTAGTTATTTATATATTAATATTGATGTTTTTATTTTTATTTAAGTTTTTTATGTATTTACTTGGTTATGTATTTATACTTGAATTATTTTATCTACTTTCAAATTTCATTATCACTTGGCTCTTAATGCGTAAATTACACTTTCTTAAAAAACTAATTTAGATATGACTATATGAATATGCAAGCATTGGTCGATGTATGAAGGGCTATATTTTGATATAAAACTGTATATAATGGGCTATACAAATGCTCTGGATATTTGATTTCTGAAAATCCCTGATTTCTAATTTTAGACCTCTGTCAGACTGTGAGTTTTCCAGATGATTGGAATTTATTTGTTTTATTTTGTTTTGCTTTATCTGTACAAGAAAAAGTTCTATAAATAAAGTGTTTAAAAAAAAAAAAAAAATAGTTTTTCAGCAGCAGGTCACCAATCGCAGTTTCCCGCAGCCTGTGAGTAATTTTGGGGCTTCTGGGAGATTTAGTCAGAGCATAAGGAGACAGTGTACGCCACAGAAACCAAAGCAGGAAGTGGAGATGATCGGGATTTGACAGTAGAATGGATGGATTCTGGACCAAAAAAATTATGATTTTGGTCAAACTAAAACTTTCCTACATATATTTGATGGCGAAGAGCCTCCGTCACACCTGTGTTTAAGGTGGAGGGCAGCAACTCCAATGCATATATTTGATGGCGAAGAGCCTCCGTCACACCTGTGTTTAAGGTGGAGGGCAGCAACTCCAATGCATATATTTGATGGCGAAGAGCCTCCGTCACACCTGTGTTTAAGGTGGAGAGCAGCAACCCCAATGCATATATTTGATGGCGAAGAGCCTCCGTCACACCTGTGTTTGAGGTGGAGGGCAGCAACTCCAATGCATATATTTGATGGCGAAGAGCCTCCGTCACACCTGTGTTTAAGGTGGAGGGCAGCAACTCCATGACGTATGTTTGATGAGGAAGAGCCTCCGTCACACCTGTGCTTAAGGTGGAGGGCAGCAACTCCATGACGTATGTTTGATGAGGAAGAGCCTCCGTCAGTCCAGTGCTTGAGGTGGTGTAGTTGGTCACTCGTGGCTTCTTGGCCTGCTGAGTGACCTCTGTGCAGGTAGATGTAGATGCTGTGATTCAAGGCCTTCCTACTGTCCGTCCCTGATGTTTCTTTGTGCCCTACACAAAAACAACAAACTTCAAACACCATTCTTTTCAGTGATTTTCTTTCATAACTTATATGTCTGGAGAGCGTACATACATGGTGTGAGTGGGTCGAACAGGTCAGACATCTTGATGGTGTCTCCAGATCCTGTGAGTAATGATGCTGCACCGGTGGTCCAGTCTGTGACTGAGGAACCTCCATCATGCCTGTGCTTGAGGTGGAGGGCAGCAACTCCGCCAATCATATCGTTGATGGCGGTGAAGAGCCTCCATCACACCTGTGCTTAAGGTGGAGGGCAACGACTCCATCGTATACGTCTGACGGTGAAGAGCCTCCGTCACACCTGTGCTTAAGGTGGAGGGCAGCGACTCCATCACGTATGTTTGATGGTGAAGAGCCTCCGTCAGTCCAGTGCTTGAGGTGGTGCAGTTGGTCACTCGTGGCTTCTTGGCCTGCTGAGTGACCTCTGTGCAGGGAGATGCAGATGCTGTGAACAAACAAACAAAAACACTGATCAATCCACTGAGATTTTTAAAACATGGTAAAAGATGCTGCTTCTTATTCTATGTAATTTGATCGACTGTGTATCCAGTTTAATCCACTTTTCATCCCATCTCACATGAAAACACGCTGTGATCCACAGAAATATTGCCTCACCTTCGGTCATTTTTGAGGCCTTTCTCTTGTCCGTCTTGATGTTTTTCTTTGTGCCCTACACAAAAACAACAAACTTCAAACACCATTCTTTTCAGTGATTTTCTTTCATGACTTATATGTCTGGAGAGCGTACATACATAGTTAAAGCTGGCCGACCAGCCAGGGTGTTGCTGCGAGTGCAGCTCTTTTTCTTCTTCTGCCAGCTTGTAGTATATGGCCTGTTCTTCAGCGGACAAGGACCTCCACATCTGTCCCAGGATGGCATGTAGTCCTGCCGTGCCTTTGCTGTCCACTTTGGTCTTCAGTTTTGGCCTCTGCTCTTTCGTGAACAGCATGAAGGCATTCGGCGGTTTCTTAACGTAATGCTCATCCTGCTGCTCTCCATGCTTTCTCTTTCTGTGGGAGAAAAACAGAAGACTCTCAGAAAAACAGTAAAGTAGCAGAATAATAGGGTGAAATGCATTAAACCCATTAAAAGGACTGATAATAATAATAACAATAATAATAATATTCAAGCTTAATGTGGTTTTAATGTGAGTTGTGACGACTGCTGCAGATGAGAGAACTTATTGATGAGGCAGACAGTGGCTAAATATCAGTGTACACTTCTGTGTGTGTGTTTGTTTACATTCATGTGTGTGTTACTTACTTCTGCACAGTTTGTTGTTTGCTGGCTCAGTCTGTATCCTTCAGGGAGCTGCATCACTGGGGCTTTGTGTTTCTGGAGACGCAAACATACAGAGGAGTTGGATGAACAAGACTCAGTGGAGTCACCTGTAACTCTGGTACTTGATATAACTAATAAACCATCAGAGTCATCTCCTAAATACTTCTAAAATGTGTCATAGTATACACATCCAGAACAGTCTCATGCACACATTAGGAAAGTTTTCCATTGAAATAAAATGTTATTTTCACTTCATATTGGATTGAAATAGGTTGTTTTCTGTCATTCTGTTGTGCTAATGCATCCACCACTGATTGATACCTGGGCTGTAACTACATTATTTTCATTATTTATTAATAGTGGCTAATTGTTTGGTCTGTGTGACAATTTCAAAAACCCAAGATGACATCTTCAAAATATGTTATTAGTCTGACTAACAGGCCAAAAGGTCATTGTGGCTTAAAAAATGAAAAATCAATCAATCGTCTAAAACAGCTGCTGATAACTGATTACTCTGTCATCCTTTCAGCTCTGACTGGTATGCATCTTTTTTTGATGCAGGTATTGAGACATGACTCTCATGATCTCTATCCCTAACCTAAACTGATATCTTACCTTAAATCTGATCTGTCCCTGGCTATCAGCACCTGGCTGACCGTGCAGGGCACCTGGCAGCGTGACGTGTTGCAGTCCCTGGTCCATGATGGGAGCAGCTTGTCCGACATTCACTGTCTGAGCAGACGTGATTGAATGTGGCTGCTCACAGCTATATGGAGCTGCTCCCAGGGAGGCGCACCCAGCATGAGCTCCACTCCAACTGCCATCAAGCTGATGGTCAACACTGAACTCATGTCCTGGGTTGTGAGGACCTGCAGGACTCGTCAGGTGACTGGGTGGAGCTGATACTATGGGGCTGTGTTGAGCTTCTTCGTTGCTCAAACTGTTCATGAATTGAATCATTTGGTGTTCAACAGATTCAACACATGAATCAGAACGAGGAGAAGTGGACTTAATTCCGAATACATCACTGATGCTATCAAACAATAATCTTTGCTCAGATTCATCCAGAAGACCTGTAAGAAGGTCCATGTCATCGGCAGACATGTTGTCATCCATCTGATTACTGCGGAGTAATAACTTAATTTTTTCTGAAAGTTATGGCACCTGTGACGAACAATAATGGATTTAATTAAAGGAAAATACTGGAGAATTTTTGACAGCTATAGTTCCTCCTAACTTTGAAGATAAACATTTTTAATGAACTTTCTGGTGTGTTTTTTTAAAGACTGAATAATCCAAAAGTATAAATAAAATAATCAAAAACTGGTAAACTGGATTCACCACATAACACAGCATTTAAATACAGCTTGCATGTTGATGTATCAGAAATAATAATCCAATAATATAATATACGAGACAATATGAACTTAAAATGGAGCAGGTCTCTGCTTTAAACTTAACTTGAAGTACTTTAAACTGTGAGAAATTTTGTAGAAAAGTGTTGTATTGACAGCTAACAGACCGTTGGTGAAAGGTGTTTTGGAAATAATTATAATTGCTGGTTAATGAGTGTTTTACTCAGCTATAATCTCTAAGTATTTGTGTAATTGTGAACTTACTTACTGCAGATAACTGATGGACTGATGGATGAGCGAGCTGAAAAGTTTTGCCTTCTGTTTTTCACAGAGGAAACTAGATGTTTTCACAGTGAACTCCAGAGGTGAAATGAGCAGAATGTTTACTGACAGACAGTTAAGTGTTTAGTGTGTTCCATTCTGATCTGTTCTTTTTATTCTTTTCCATTCCGAACTTCTGTCTTCATTTGCATATTTGGTTACCTGAGCAACCTAGTAACTAAGTATTCTTAAAATCAACAAGTGCATGATGTATTTTTTAAAATAATGTATTTTTCCTTTTCTTCTTCTTTTTTTCCTTTTTTTCTTCTTTTTTCCTTTTTGTTTTTTCATGAAAAAAGAGAAAAAGAAAAAGAAAGAAAAAATAAAAAAAATAATAATAATAAAAAAATTAAAACTAATGTATCTTGATGCATTCGTCTAGTCTACTACATTGGATGGATTTAGGTAGTGATCTGAAAGAGTTTGCAAAGGCCTCCTAATTCCAAACAGTTAGAAATGTATACGTACCAATATAAAATTTAAAGATGTGGTTGCAAAAGCCTAACAGAGTAATGGGAATGTCAAACACAGTCTGTGGACACACACTCTGTCCTGAGAAGAGGTCTAATCAAGCAACATGAATAAAAACACCTGAGTGAACAGAGCAGCCATGTGTCCAGTGCTGTGAGGATTTAATCTGATATGGTACTAAAGGAGAGACTCCTGAGGTGAATATGGTGAAAAATTCAATATATCACCATGACACTTCCAATTCCATACATTATTATGGCTATGGCTCCTTTTTCTGAAATTGAGATATTAACTCATTGAGAGTCACCTATTTTGTAAGACACAAAGTGCCTTGTTCCAGTGTTTTTGTCCATTTTGAGTCATATTTTAGACCCACATAGAATATTTCGTACTATGTCTCTGAAAACACAGAATAGCTCAAATGAAGAGACTCTCTGTTTCATCATGAAAAAATGTTTGTTTTTACCTTGTTCCATTCTTGTTTTATCAGAGGTAGAGTAGAGGACACTTTCACCAAAATCACCACTTTTTGTCCAGATTCTGTTTGTTTTGTTCTTTAATCTCGATCGTCTCCACTTCATGTTTTTGTCTCTGTGGTGTATTCTGTCTACTTATGGTCCAACTACATCTCCCAGAAGCCCCAACATTACACACAGGCTGCGGGAGACTGCAATCGGCGACCCGCTGCCGAAAAACCACTTTGGACGTATTATTACATTGATGGCACTCAAGCATTGGATTTTAAATGACATTGAAACACATCAATGGCACTCAAAGAGTCAAAA